>JBCFXI010000452.1:0-159162 GCA_038496175.1 Ampulex compressa | reverse complement strand
GTATTTACACTTCGGCTCGTATTGTGACCTTTCTCGAGCATCAGCTTAAGAAGCGTTAACGCCTAACACTTGGGCCCAAGTTTCGTCGAGCTAAATGGCACGGGAAGGGGTTAAACAGTAGGTCCTAGACCTTAGCAGTCGGTGCCGAAAAATGAATTAAAAAAAAAAAAATAACCCGGATCGACGAACCTGGTGAAGAAGGCTCGAATAGCTCCGCGAATTCGAATGCCCCGGACGGTCGAAGCACGCGAGGACTTCGAAGGCCCGTAATACGCCGATGGGACGCGCCTTCTTCTCCCGCGTATGAAGACCAGATCGCGCCTCGAATTTGCCCCCGGCAATTTCCAGGGGTTATCAATCCAGCGCCGGAATTTGAAGAAGGGCCCGGCCCCCTCGTTCGTCAGCACGAACGAGAGATTTGGAGCGTCTACTTGCCTCGACGAAATGCCTCATCAAGCCCTTCGTTCCTTCGGCGAGGCCGGCTAAATTTGCGGGGGAGGCGTATGACCTTCGCCGATTTTAATGAAGTTAGGTGGGCTCGTGGAATTATATCTGGGACGAGCGCGGCGCGGAGTTATGGCCGTGGATACTCTGCCAATTATGGGATGGATACGCGTGGAGTTGGAATAAATCGCGTAGGGGGGTAAAGTTCAAATGTGCTGAAGTGCTCGTCATTGGATAATCGACTTGGTATACCGTTGAATATTAGAGGCTCGATGCTTTACTCCGAGATTCGTGCATCGGCGTGAAAACTTTTTTCTCCTCTATGCTCAAGAAACAATTATGTCAAGTATTGCGTTTGCTAACTGTTTTCTGCGAGTTTACTTTGGCGATCTACGTGAATTTATTCTTACTAAACGTATATTATTATAATTGAAATTACATTGATCGTAGACCTAAAACCCATTGACAGCCCTAATTTCATCGAAACGTCTTATTTTAAATTCGATTTTAACAAAGTTGAGGGTGCAACTCGAAGTTTGTCGCGCAATAACGATACAGTTGAAAAAAAAGGTACGTAGATCTAAGGCGCTTAAATTGGCTTAAACTTAAACTCGACGAGGCAACGTAACCCGACTCCTCTCGGAGGCGTCTTTACAAAGTAAACGCCGGGGCTTACGTCAAAAATCAATCAAGCCACTATGGAGAAACACGGCTGGCTTTAACAAGGAAGCCAGGCTGTATCCTAAATTCTCAATATGCTTTGCTCGAAGGAAGAGCGGACTGACTCAAACATTGATACGGCCACGGTGGAGAAATTGCTCGTTATCGTTCATACGCGTTTCCTCGAGAAAGGCGGCTGTCAGCGGCAGGAGCAGCATCGCCATGTTTCCCAAGTTCGTAAACATAAGAATTGATTGGACGATGCGGCGAGATACGAAAGGGGGAGGAAGAAGGGACTTCTGATATAATTCTGCGCACGAAGGTTCGCCCAGTCGGCCCCTTAAATTAAATATCGAGAAAAAGCCGTCTAGTTATAAGCGAATATTCCCTGCATGGCGAAATACTCGCGATACCAAAAATTGGATAGAATACGCCGATCAAATGGGTTTCATATATTTTTCTATTTGCTTTTTTAGCACCGTATCGAATATTCTCCATTAAAGCATGGAGTTAGCAGACTTTTGTACTAGTATCATGCAAACCAAAAAGCAAGAATCGAATATTTTTTGTCCATTTATTTTTAGGAAATGTATTGTGATATTAAATATCTAAAAATTGCTAACGTGACATTTGATGTTTTTAACATCGACAATACTGTCTAATAGATCTATTAACAAATTTGTTGATCGTAAACTGACGAAAATACTGTGATGTTTCAGGTGACAGCCGAGGATTATTCGCTTTTCCTGTTCAAACCTGTACCCGAGAGATAGAAGTCGAGGCAAGGTAAATAATATTGCTCGATCCGGTGTGTACTTGTTTTTTAATATACAGGTACTATTATCTTATACTCAAGAATATTCCTTAAATTTAAAACGATACGTTGGCTTAAAGAAAAGCATTTTTCATTCACATTACACTCTAAAAAAAAATGTCTTCAAAGCATCAAAACATAGTGAGAACTGTAATCATTTTCATCGATCGGAAAGTCTGATTGTTTTTAATCTTTTGGATACCGTAATGATGAATTTTGATTCATCCTCTAGCACCCTCTGGCGTTTTATCGGTTACACACTCTCGATCCACCGGAATATCTTCTCACCAAAGTGTTCCTTCGATGGAACGAGCGGAAGCAGCCAGATTCGGTGTCATCGAAGCCTACTTCCTGCTCGATGAAGCGGAAGGTCGCATCGTCTTTGCGTCAAACAGATGCTTAGATTCGCGTACGCGAATCCTAAGATGGAATTCTAAAAGGCGCGCGGATAGTGCGGAAAATCTTCGAAATTCTCCGCCACGCGTATAAAGGAGAATCCTTGGAATCGCCGTACAGCTATCGCGAATCGTGTTTTTTCGGCGAGTAAATATTGTTCCATTCAAAAAGACACTCTTCCATGAGTTTTCACAGGCTGGACTGCCTGAGCTTTGGCAAAGAGGATTTCGAGCATTAACAGAGCCGCCGGAGATTTTCAGAGATTTCTAAATCCAAATGGAGGACGTGCGATAAAACCAACTTATTTCAAGTACTATAGATATTTTCTCAGGTTACGAGTCGACACGTTTCCTAAATCAGGTTAAACCAAAGACTGTATTCGCACGTCGAAACGCCATTTTCCTCTCTCTCTCTCTCTCTCTCTCTCTCTCTCTCTCTCTCTCTCTTCACATCTCACTTCCTTCTTATTCGCATAAACAATTTCACACGCAGCGCAATTAGTTACCAAAAGAATTGACAGAATACTCTACATAACCTAAAATCTTTCGCGTGGCCATTCCAATGTCCATAAAACCCACCTTTCGAACGGACTTCTTTCCACTTTCTTTTCGAGTATCTCAGGTATGCACAGCTCGAAAACTTTGTTCCAACGATTCTAGAAGCGGTGTTTGTTGCCTCGATACCCGCTCGAGTGCAGGAACATGCCGAGGTTTACTTTAACGGGAAGCACTGGCGCAGTGCAGAGTCGAGTTACCCTGATTTTTCTCCAGGTCCAAGCTCGCTTACCCCCTGATACGTCACCTAGCAACATGCTGGGCAAAGAGTACCCCTCTTCCGGCTACACGAGCCTGATCGAATTCCCGAAACGTTTCTATCACTTCTGCTCAGAGGCCCATTAGATTCCTAGAGCGAGGAAGGGGGATTACGAATCGAGTTTCGGAAAGCCATTCGAAACCCGGGGAACATTTTTCTTCCTCGTTCGCTGCCATTGGTCCGCGATCGAGGGCTCACTTCGTTATTTTGTTGCTCGTTAAATTCCAAAGTTGAAATCCAGCACGGCTAATAACGTCCATCGAGGGGATTTTTCTCTATAGCAAAATGCTGGTTCGAGTCCTTGCTTAGATCTAAGAATAGTGAATGTTCGCTTCGATATGATTTATCGACTGAGAAATGTCGAATGGATAAAGTAGTATGAATGGAGGAATAGAGGAACAATATTTGATCGATCTTTCGTAACCAATGAGTCTTTCGGTTATTGGCGGATTATAGTTTGACGTTTAAGTAATGGCTAGGTTATGTTTAAGTTATTCGATGGGTGATATATGGAGAATTCGTGCGATTTTGAGGAGCGCCTTATTTTCCAGCTGTTAATTTACGACGTACTTTGGCTAATCGATTTTCAGTGGTCTATGGATGTAAACCGCTTTGACCCCGGATCGAAAAACGCTCTCGTATTGACTCGTTCCTATTGCAAAACGCTCCATTTGCGCCGGCAATTTTCGACCCCTGAATTTCGCGCCGCCAATAAAAAATTGATGATGCGAAAACAGCGCTGGGGTTATAAATACGTAGTCTTTCGATCGAGCTTTTAAACGAGTTAAGGGCCCTCGCGAGAACCAGCCGCGCTCGGCGATTGTTTAAAATTTAACGACGAGCGAGAGGGAAAGCGGCGCGGATAAAGCGAGGGAGGAGGAAGGTTGAAACTTTGCGAAGTGCCTCGATATTGTCCTCGATGAGCCTCGAAAAAACGTTTTCATTCGAACATTCGTTTAGCCTAAATGGGATCTCGTTGGCTGGAAATCTTTCTCAACGAGAAGGAGAACGTTATTTGCTGTTATCGCTTTTTTTTTTTTCCTCCACGTCAAAACGCGGTCGCGCTTCACGGATGAGGGTTTAAAACGAGACGGTTAAAACTGGGGGATAAAGTTGAAACTTCGCGACTCCTTGGACCGAAAGAACGGGAATAACCTTATGCGATAAAAAGCCAGGCCTGAACTTTAAATACGTTAAAGCATTATACATATCGCGTATAGGTAAAGCGTTGCCCAGCCGCTCTCACACGGGAGGTTCGTTTCGGTATCTCGTGATATTTCGAAAATGCTCGATCGAGCAAGAAAGTAATGTGTAAAAAAACCTTCTAGATTCCCTTATAAGCTTTTTTTATTTCAACAAAATTTCATCAGAATTTTTCCCACTCGCGGATTTATTTTCCACAACGCCAATGTCAGTCTGGTTGATATTAATTAGTAAATAAAAGAGTATTAATTAAGTGTACGTATTTGTTCGCCATGACCTTTATCGTTTTTAATTAGATTTTTCTTAGCGGTATCCGATTTCCCGCGATTTCCACGTGAAAAAGCGCAAAGCAACACGTAGAAGAGTGTCGTTGATTTACGCGCAAGTATAGCTCAAGGGAGTAGGCGTCGTAGAGCAAGTTTATAATACAGATACGTATTCCGTCACGTGCTCGGCGTCTGAATTTTTGTAAACGAGGATATCAAAGGAACACCTTTGCGGTGCATATTCATGAGATGACCTTAAAACGCAGGGTAACTCGATAACAGATATCAAACTTGCGTCCGTTTATCCATGCAAATTTATTTAACGAGGCCCACGGATACGGCATTGTGGATGCAACGTGGAGACGAAGGAATCGCCCGATAACAACTTACTTTAAGCTCGCAAGACCGTTCCATCGACGAGTAAACCGTAACTGATATAAGTAAATATAACCTAATTTTAATTTAGAAAAACATGATTCTCATAATGCATTTATTAAATTTATTGTCTATTTATTACGTAAAACTGTGAACACCGTTAAAGCCAGGAAAATTCGGTTTTTCCGTATTAAATAATTGACTCCGTAAATAAACAAATATTCTAGTGCATTCTCCTCGAAATATTGTAATTCACGGGTAAATGGCGTATCGAATCATTGAATATAAATTAACATATGCTAATATTGCGATACATTTTCTCCACAAAACATGATTTTTTTTTAACTGTGAAGAAGAACTTATTGAAATATGTGCATGACGTATATCGCTACGATGAAGAAATTCGTTAAATGAACGTTCAAGCTGAATTGTATACCGCGAAAGATTCTTAGGATATAATAGATTGTTTATATCTTCAAAACTAATCGATTGTTTATGAAAGTTATAAATTTACCCAAAATGGAAAATGAGTGCGGTCTTGTCCGCGAAACGCTTGAGGGGGATAAAGTAAGGGGCGGGAGGGGACGACGAGGAAAGTTGAAAAACAGCGAAGAAGTTTCCCCGACGGGCAAAGCTGCTAGCCTTAATAAATCCTCCGAATAACGAGGAATTTAGCGGTGGATAAAACGCGAAAGAGGATAACTTGCAACTGGGATATTACAGGGTGCATTTTACGAATGCCACAACGATAAAGTCTTTAATCGGGCTGCTACAACGCCTGGGATTTTCAGCGGAAAAGTCGATAATTATTAAGCGTATGTTGCGAATTTTAGATATACAAACGCACGATTTTAGGGCAATGCTGGATTAAATCCTTTTGAAGAGAAAGGATCGCTATTCAGATTTTCAAATAGCTTCGAAGACAAAATTATATGTCAAAGCGGTATCCTCAATGTTGTTGATGAACTTTCAAATGAAAAATTTTCACTTGAACTTTTGTGCACTAGGAATTGTTTGGATAAAAATTTGCCGAAAACAAATTTTCTATGATATAGCGGAAACATTGTTTCGTGTGATTTTATATTAAAATTTTGCAATATTTCTAGCAGAGAGGTTGATCGAATATCTGTCCGAAAATTGGGCAAAAATTTCAATTGTCAGAGAGATCAGTCCTGATCAAAGAAGGGGGAATAACGTATGATTACACAGAAAATAGATATTCGTCCTTATTCACGGAACGATTCAATTTCTTCTCGTTTACTTAGGTTCGGCCTGATATCAGGTGCCTTGTTTGTAAAACAATCGTTTCCCTTTATCTCTTTCAATGAGCACATTTAATTCGATCTTCGATAATCTCCAATGGAAATTGATACTTCCCCATCTTTGTTATATTAAAATACAATAGAGGAGATATATAACATCAAAGTGTGTTTTGTTCGTCGCTCTATTCGTTCGAAGTATTTTTCTCGAACAAGTACAGAATTGGCGCGTACCGGTTGGATATTAATTATGTAATAGTTTTTCGCGTTGAGAACCACTTTATCCACAAATAAAAGCCAGATGGACGGTTTTATTACGGTTGGAATATGGTACGACGAATGAATTTATTTAATCCCCATGCAGTCCATTAAATCCTACTTCTCTGCTGATCTGAATTTCATCCTTTGCTCATAACAAGACCAGCTAATTTATTATCATCATATACCAAGGTACAAAAACTGCGTCCAATAATAACCATGCGAGTTCTCTTTATATGACGCCTTAATGAAAATAAAAAATCAAATCAATATATTTCAATGCCCTTTACGCTCCAGTGCCGAATAATTTCGCTTATCGGTCCGTATGGTTCGGTATTTACTGTAGCCACCTTTGCTACACCTCGATTTACTCGCGCCTGCATCGAAATCCCGTTAATTGAACCGTGAAACAAATTCGCTTAACAAACGAATGCACACGTACGAATAAATTTCATCGTGAAAAGAAGAAGTGGCAGGACCACAAGCGCGAACGCAGACCGCTGGACAAAGTGGGAGCATTTCCAGGAAATTTGTTTCCATATATGACTCGCCCGCCCTCCACGAATCTGACCGATTTATTTAAATAATATCGTTGCACGCGCGATAACTGCACATCCGATCGCAGCAATGGTGAATTACTTTAGCCTTTGTCGCGTAATATCCGTCTATAACGAATTTCATCCTAAAAAGGGAAAAGTGGTGATAAACGAGGGAGCTTAACGAAGTCAGAGTATCTGCTCGAAATGAGTTTATGACTCGCTACCTGGCAATAATTTGCATCAATTTGTAGACGTATCGAACGCGTTTAGATACTGGAATTTATAATGCACGTCCGTATTGCGCTGCAATGCCTTGGCATGTCATAACGCTCTTCGTGAATCACTCGACATTTTATGAAAATACGAATAATAGCAGAGAAACGGGCGATACATTTAATAGAGTTATTTTTGTTCGCGTATAAAACACGTCCGAGCACCGAACGATAACCAGTATCATTTGCATGCTGTAATTACCAAAAGATCACTATTTACAGTGGATCCGAAAATAAATTAAAACAATTCGCGTCGCGTGGAAGAGGTCAGAAATGGGGAATAACATTTCGTCCTAAATTTCCATGACATTTCGGAGCGTTATACCAAGAAATAAACCGAACCGAATCGCTGCAGTTTTGAAATTTTCCACGGGCGACTCGTTCCTCTTATTATCACCGTACAGGTGCATTCATATTATTTGTCTTTTAAAATAAATATGGAATATCCAACACGTGTACGACCGTTGCGAACACTGTGTACATTATATATCGCACGTGATCAATATCCTGCAGTCCAATTCAAACCGTTCAATATTGACACTCGCATTTTCATCATGTGTGCAGTGAAAGAAACATCTTCATTACGCACCCGTTATTAGAGTCGCAGCGACACGATACGGCTTTGACATTCGACGCGTGGATCACTATTTATAAAATTGGCAAAATGTCGTGTCTTACATACTATTAACACGTCGCGTATCGCTCACCAGTTTTCTCGTATTTTGCATGCCATCTGCTGAGGACCGCTCGCGATTTTCTCGTTTTTTTTTTAAATTCATTTTTCGGCACCGACTGCTAAGGTCATTTGGCCTTTTTCTCGTTTTTCTCGTTTTTACGCGCCGTCTGTTACGGATCTTAGATGTCAACACGCTGTCTTGTCCACATCTGGATCAGTCACGCTGGATTGCGTGAAAAACCTAAAAAATTCATACTTACGATATAAAAGATATTAAAGACATACATTTAAAAATTCATACTTACAATATAAAAGATACAATCTAGAAAAACATACAATATATATAAATAAAGATAAAATAAAGGTAAAAAATTCATCATTTTTTCGTTACATATCGTTCATCATCATCGATCGTCCTACTTCATTTCATAACCGACGAACCTTCCATCATTCACGCCTCGAATTTGTCGCTGTCCATTCACTTTCGTTTTGCCCAAACGCTCTAGCCAACAAGGATGCATTATTCCACGCATGGATATTTCGGTGCAATACGCGGCACCGATCGTTCAACCGTTCAAAAGGGATTACTTTTTGTTTGTTTCCATTACGCGCATATCTTCGATCGTGTATCGCACCAAAAATCGTCGCAATGGACATGCGCGATCGCCGGCATGTCCGAGTAACTTTCGCGATAAACGAATGCATTTCCATGGGCCGATGAGCAGCTCTTCACGCCCGAACAGCCGCGGCCGTTCCTCACACTGTGACCAGCTGCAATCTCGATGCAGATCCGCGCCGTCGACGATGTCGATTTTTTCCTCCGATCGGAAACTTCGCCAAACGTGCGAATCGTGCATGCAAAAATGTGCGGACGAAACATGTGTACGTATCGAGGTAGATCGCGAGCGTGTCTAATACCGCGTAAGGCAAGAGTCACTCGCTCGACAGGCGCTGGAATATTTAACGCGGTTTATACGAATAACTCTTCCTTTTTTCCTCTCTCGACTCTCTATACATATATCCTCTCGTAATATCTACAGTTTTACGCTTTGTAAACACGTGAAAACGTTATACCTCTTACGATATAATACCGAAAGACCGTTTTACGGATTTTTCTTATTTTCCTACATACTTTGTCGTATATTCTTTCGATACTCGTGTTTATAGGCAGTGCGTGTCTATTATCTGGGGAATATAAGAACACGATCGATCTACTGTAAACTCACGTATCTTGCCAATTAGCTTTCATAACGAAGTACAAAAACAAGGTATCGTTGTACGGTAACTTTAGTTTTCTGTTTTTTCTTTTTTACGGCGAACACGAAATGGCTCGAGGTTCGTGCGCGATGTTTCAAATATTTTACACGGAGAACACGATGATCAAGCCGAGGAGGAGGGATCTTAACGAGGCGAGCCGCAAGAGAAACACGGATACAGAACGTGTCTTTACTCTCGAAGCGGCAGACCGCTGATCCTTTACAACAAAATTCCAAGGGAACTTCCTGCTCATCGATCGGGAATACGCGCAATGCAGAAATACAGGCAGAAGTTTCTCGTTTCGTAAGCGATTCGTATGCGACAGAATCCGATTTGAAAGGGCGCCCACGTCGTTCGCAACGGAAATCCGCCCGTCATCGGATATTCCACGAAACTCTGGAGATATTTTCAGCCGCCTATGATGCTCGCCAAGTCTATTCATGTATCTATTAAAAACGGATCTTTGTGTAAGAAACGAGCGACAAAAGTCGAGAGAACGGTATTAAAGTCTGTTTCAATGTAGGATATTCCACTACAAAGCACAACGGTGAAAAGTCGCCTGGTCAGATTTGAGATTCAACCATATTTGAAGAGAAGAAGAAACGAAGAACTTATGATTTTTGCCAACACTTAAAATTAGTTAATAAGAAGAAACGAAGAACTTATGACTTTTATCAACACCTAAAATTATTTATTATTCTTACTACACTCGCACAAAACAAAACGCGATTCTCGAAGCGTTGGAGGGCCTGATAAATTCCGCAATCCCGATTCAAAATGGAGAATTATTTTTCAGCCACCCTATAGTTGTCCACGGCTCCCGCCAGCTCCCTTATGAAGGCCCAATAGCTCAAGGCATTTTTCAGCTCTGCTGGTAGCCGGTAGCAATATCCCTCGCGTCATATCTCCGTCTATACGCTGGGCGATTTCATCCCTCGCGCTGTACAGCGAGACAAGTGCTTCTTGCGTTTCAAATGAAATTCCCAAGGAAGACGGCGAGCGGTGCTCTTCTTCTCTAATCTTCCGCCTGGATTCGACGCGTCAGCACGCCAAACTGCGAAGGGATTCTTGTCCTTTTCTCGCAAGCCCCTTACATCATGATTCTCCCCAAGATTGCGCGGAACGAAGGAAATAGCTTTTCGAGAAAATGAACAATGCGCATTGGGTGTAGATGATAAATTATAGAAGCAGCGTGCGTAATGAGTATAACGATCGCTAATATACGAAGTATCATAAGTCCGCGTGAAGATCAACGACAATAGTGTTTAGGTTATGTTTCCATTTCGGACGAGCCTCGATGTAATATACCTTGTACGATAAAATCCAAGACAATCGCCGAGGCAATTGTATAACATAACCTATATCGTAAGATCCAAGCCAACTATACAATGTACCTTATACTGTAAGATCCAAGACAACCGCCAAGACATATAATCGCAACCGTATAACATAACCTATATCATAAGATCCAAGCCAACCATATAATACACCTTATACTATAAAATCCAAGTCAACCGCCAAGTATATAATCGCAACCATACAACATAACCTATATCATAAGATCCAAGCCTACCATATAATACACCTTATACTATAAGATCCAAGACAACCGCCAAGATCACTACACCACGACACGAATCCAAAACCTTTCGTTCGCCAGGCCATCGTTCCAGCACTCCCCACAAAAGCCCATTTGTACCCAGAAGCAATCCCAATGCTGTTGTACGATAACGTTCATTATTAGCCGTCGCACCGCAGTACAACCGCGAGGACGAAAATCCGCGGGCATCCGTTCCTCGAAATGCCATCGACTGGCGATAACGAGTCACTTTAGCGCGGTGTACAAATCACGATTATTGGATCAATCCACGGTTTGGTAGACGGGCATTAATTAGGAGTGGATCTCGTGGGAATCGGCGGTTTTCGGCGGTTGACATTTAATTGGACCGAGCTACGGATAGGGACCAGTAGGAGGCTCTCCTTCTCACCTGTGTACGCGGATCCGGCACGCCTCCTGCTCGGAAATGCAGCTGCAGAGTTCGGGGCGGGAACGTTGGTGCACGGTTTGCGGCTTCGCCGGATGAGACACTAATTAGTTTCGTGCGCGATTGTAGGTTCCGGGAGTAATGTCAATGGGAGGCTGTTAACCGGGGCCCCGCTCTCTGTAGCTCGTTTCGAAAACAATGTCTAGCCGGCTCTCTTTCCAAAGGGAAAACGGTCCAGCGATCTTTTTGAATCCCCCGAATCCAAAGCTCCTGGCCATTGGTGTTGCCAGCATTACCGGCTATGGGCGTGAATCGTGTTGCGAAGAAAGGGTAACGAAAATTCGTTCGTTAGCCCCTAATACCACGGAACCTACTGACAACTATTTCGAAACGTCTAATTGTATTGCTACAGCTTTGGAAAAGAGGTTAATAGTAAATTGTTAAGTTGTCGATGTGTCGCGTAAAGAGATACTCTAAGTGGGTGATCTAGGAATAATCCGTTGAACCAATATTCTACACTTGTTCGACTGCATAGGTTTTCATTAACAAACCATTAGTATTCCTTTACGATCATATATCTTTTCCAAATAATGTAACAAGATCGATTCACTCAGACTTCCGCCATAATTGCAAGGGACATCGAAGCAACGCTTGCAAATAAATACGTGGCGTTCTAGAAAAATGGGGTAGACATTTTCTCAAAGTTTTTCCTATACGCATTTTCCATTCACAGGGTTATCGCGTAATGAAAAATGATAGCCTACAGCTTCTACAGTCTAGAAGCTCGTTTCGTGCATTTCGATTAGGTCCGAGTCGTAAATCGTCGAACTCTTTGAAATTGTCCGAACAATCGGCGGGTTAAAAATTTCGAACTTTACGCGAGCATGGGCAGGTAGGATAAAACGGTTTAGAAACGGTTTGCAATTACAGTGAAATGGGCAGAGCAAAGGTATCGCCGCGATCGAATCCCAGGGAGCGCGGTGTATCAAAGGCCTTTATGGGGAGGCAAAAAGCGCGATGGGCCGCCAGAGGGAGGGATGAAAAATGCACGATGACACGAGGGAGGTGCGCGAGTGAAACCGGTACGGTTTGATAGCGGCTAATATTCTCGTAACGACGGTTAACTCCCCATAACCGACATTTCCTTGAGATATCGACGTCTTGATCGAACCTCAATCTTTCAAACGTTTAACAGATCTGTTACCGTGATCTCGTGCACCGAGGGGGACGGGAAGAAGTTTGACGCTTTTTGATCGACAGCCATTTAAGAATCTTAGAGGAAACAATGGCTGCTTTAGAAGGAAGTATTATAGACGGAACGTTACTTTAAAATCCCATCAACTCCTATCTTCTCTCTTGAAGTCTGTCGGATTTGGATGGAATTTCGAAATCAGCGTATAAAAAAGGTATTAAAGCTGATCGAAGCGAAGATGAAAACGATGCCTACAGTTCTACATAGCGCTTGGAAATATTTATTGTATACAATCGTGACCTGGTAGATAATGGCGGGCATTGAAAGGAGGATTAAACTAAAACCGAAAGAGACTTTTTCGTTACTTGGCAAATCGATGCACGATCTATTATCGAGGAAGGGTTGATCTGGGATGCAACGGATACGCATGTACGAATCTACCTACCTGCACCTAGGATTTCACCGTTTAATTGGCCCGGCCGTGGCAAAACAAATTGATCTCTCGTTGCAATTACACGTCGTTGCATTCGGCGATCGCTCAATTCGTGCGCTTTACGCACATACATTACGCGGAAACGTGTTTATGCTACCTGCGAATGATTTTCCGGTGCCCTGGCGATAGCGGCCTGTGCGCCGGAGTATCGCGGCATGGAAAATTTTATCGCGCAAGCGGGGATGAATATTTCGTACGTGCGGTAATTTGCGTTAATTCGTTAATTCGTTATGAGCTTTAATTCGCGCGGGGAAACAAAGCGGCACGGGTTTCGCAATTTCGCGAACAAGCAGTGCTTTTCGATCTACAGTTTCGGGGATCGAACCCCTACCATGGGGTGAGTAGCGATTTGGCATATCCGTTGCGAGGCCGCGTATGAATGTCGAATGAACATTTTGAATTTTAAACTCGGTTGAGAGGGGTGAGTATCGGTTTGAGACTCGCGTTAATCAAATGAATATATATATATATGGTTCACGTAGCATAACTATACAATATATCGCACGTATATATACAATAACTTGTTGCACCAAAGTTGCACAAACGTTTTGCTCGATTATAATATTGCGTCCTTTTGTGCAACGAATTATTGTACATATACCTTGCAATGTATTGTATAGTTATGCTACACAAACCATAAGTACAAATATTGCGACATACACAACGCTTTCTTAGCTACAAAATAATAGATACAAAATTCGTTGTAAGAAGTAAGAAACGCTTCGAATGATCCAACATATTTTTCGTCCTCTTATAAATAACAATTGCACCGATCTAATGGCTACAGCAGCTGATCAATTTACAATTGTCCTCCCCTCACCGACGCAACAAGTCCTTTAATTTTCCAGTGTACTCGATAAATAACTGTTCCACCGTATAAACGATATAAATTCATGAGTGCGAGCTGCTCTTGACCGAAAGCCAGGGGAGATCGATTTTTCTAACGTGGAGCAGAACATACGAGCTTTACGTGCACGTACGTGTATGCGTCGAGCTAACAGAATGCTGCTCCAGTTTCGTAATTCCTTTAATCGGATTGCAAATGTGGTCATACATAATATATCGTCGTACCACTAATTCACATACGCAGCAAGGTTCGGTTCGAGTAATTACCGGTGCATAATTATCGTCTTTGGTGGCCACTCCGGTAACTATCGTGCTCCGCCATGGCAAAGATAAACCGAGAAACGCCTGGATTTTTAATGAAAATAAATCCCGACGCTTTATCAAATGCATAATGTATGTTGATAGAAGTGCAGCGGGAGAGGCTGCTTTGATAAAGAGGCCCGTAATGCATTTATCCGTGGAAATTTATATCCGGATAAACGCGTCGCTCTTCCAAATTAATGCGCTCGATCCCTCACCGGGCGGACGATCTTATATCCCATTATTTATTGCGCGGCTATTTATGATCCGCCTTTAATCACCTTACGGTATATCGACTTACGCTACGTGTAATCCTTCAAGCTACGATGAAACGTTAACCCTTCGGATTCGACGGCACTCTCCTGAGTCGTTGACTTTGCGCTAATAAACGTAATTACTTTGATATCGACATTATCGCGTTAATACTGTTATATAAGAAATAACGTTAATATAAATAACGTAATAACGTTAATATTGCTATATAAGAAGCAACGATGTGTAAGTTTAATAAAGTTATATAAGAAAAAACGTTTTTAGAAGAGAAACAAGAAGTCGCCATTTTGGATAACTTTCCAAGCGTAAGACGATGCTGAATATCAAGCTGAAAGAAAAAAGACATAACGATCCTCAAAAATTCGTTCACCCTGTGCATCGAGGATTATCGACAATGATGCTCCCACGAGAAGAACTGACTTCCAGATGTTAAGTCGGCCAGACTTTTCGTTTCCGTGGTCAAGCTTCGGTTTGCAATTAACACCGACGCATTGCGCTTTGGCGCATCAAAATGCATACCTTCATAGTGATATCAGCCCCACGCACGTCTGTCTCGCGCTTTGTAATTTCAAAGGCGAGCAGGGCGGACCATAAAGCGGCGTATTTGCGACGCTCATCGCCGTGAATTTCCGAGCCGGGCGAAGTTTCGTTTCGGATACGAATATGCGCGCGAGGATATCTTCCCTTTTCGGTGAGCCTCGTGGAGAAGTGTACGCGGTTATAGAGCCGTTGGCATTGCCCATGAGGATCCGTAGGATTTTGCATTTCCTCGCTGCGCTGCGAGTAAAATGGTACAAAGCGTCTCGCGCGAAAGTCGAGTGAGATTCGCTTCAAATTACGATGGAACTCGCGATGAATGATCTTCGTTGCTATTAACACGTTCCGCAGCGAATACGCCCGAGGCTGAATTCTCCATCCAGGCTATTTAGAATTTTCCTTGCGAAATGAAAAATGAAAAATCAATTAATTCAACGATCGAAGCATTATTTCAATGAAATTAATTCACTGGAAGAAGAAAAATGGGAGTGCTGTGTCGCATTGAAGAGGAATTATTTCTTACCGATTATAAAAATTAGAAGTTAGTTTAAAGAAAATTAGGTAGTTATAAAAAATAGTTAGAAGGAAATTTTAATAGCGTGGCGAGATACATCGCGCGTGGCTTGAACGAAAATCAAAAATATGTCCAAAAATGAGAAATAATCTGTCGGACAGGAAACGTGTTAACGGTTAAATATTTTATTGGCGCAAACGCGAGTATTGACTTTTAACGGATATCGGGTAAGTTCGAAGATTGATTATTAGCCAATAACGACGATAAAGTTAATTCGAAAGAATATTTAAAGCAAATTCGTAGGTATCCACGATTAAGAAGAAAAATATCAAAATCCATTATAAACGGTTAATCTTTGTACTTATAATGGACGATGATTTTGTTTAAGAAGGTTTAATTTTAAGGTTTATGGTAATAAAGTTTCGAAGCTTTCGAAACACTTAGGATCTTTGAGACTTTCAAGACTTCCCAACCCCTTATGGCTTTTAAAGCCCTCGATCGTTCCAGTAGAAAGTTTTTAAGACCACGCGCAATATTTCGGTAAGATCATTGTTTTCAATTTTGATCATAAATTTTTACGGTTACTCAGCCTTGACCCTCTTTGAGAGCCAACCATGCATTATATTATATTCTTCACTAAATTATATTCTACTGCTTCTACTGCTTCTACTGCTTTTTTGTATGGTTTTTAGGCATACATTATAAATACTCGGAATATCTCGATCACTATTTGACACCTCATCAATATCGATCCTTTATATCTTTTTTAATTACATTATTATGATTTCTGATTTTTAATTTTGTCCACGATATCGAGATTCCTTCTTAACCGTACGTGAACATCAACTCGATACTATATTTTGAAGTGGACTAATATTTCCACACATACAAAAACTTCCTAATACATAGTTATGTGCGCGTATAAAAATACCGATCTGGAATTCATCAGCGGGTTGCTTTCAACGCGTTACAAAATCGTATCGTACGAATCCGAGGAACTTCGTCCCATCTGAAATTTTCACTAGAAAATGATGTGCATTAGTAATTGTATTATACAGCTTTCAGAGAGGATATCGGACGTCCATATCGGCGGATATACGTCCAAACCACCATCCGATACACGAGCTACTGTCGATGCTGGGAAAATTCGTGTTGTACATTACTAACGTGGTCGCTATGTTTAACCGTCCTCGCCAATGAGCTTGCAACCTATGCCTAAACCTCGATACCGCGTAATTGTACGCGACAACAGTTCGAGACAGAGGAGAGAGAGAGAGAGAGAGAGAGAGATGGTTGGAAATACTCGTAGCTATAGACTCTACAGCTGCACATGCATGCCACGGCACAAGTGCGCCCGATGCGCCGACCGCGAACCACGAAAATACTCGATGTCCAGAATGAATTTCCCCGGGTGCACGATTCACCGTAATTTCCCCAATACGCCACATAGCATAATCGACCGGAATTTACATTTGGCGAGTGGTTTAATAAGGGCACAGCTTGAAGGTCATCGGGTTGGTGCACAAATAATTGCTCTTTTAATCCTTGTCTCTTTATAACAATAATCAAGATTATTTCTGCATCTTTCATTTTTAGTTTAATTTGGGTATAATACACGGTAAAATTTTAGTGGTCTCGTACATCACAAAGTACCATTAATCCGGATCCTAGCGATTAATAGTAATGATTAAATCGTAAAACTGAAGAATTACAGATTAACCGTAAAAAAAGAATAAAATTAATAGAAACATACTTGCGTACCAAATCGACGATGTCGATTAAAATTTATCCGACTAATCCGCTAGTGCTTTCCTCATAAATCGCCCATTGGCGAATGATCAATGCGTCCCGCTGTATTTATCTTTGCCCCCGATTATTCCGCGGCGGAAAGCTTAAAATACGTTTTGTATATACGGCCAAGTGTAAGAAATGTAAATGCAATTCAGTGATTACGGCTTGACAAAGAATCGCCTCCCCCGGGCTCTCCTGCTCGAGATAAACGAGGGGCGCGCGGATTTATGCCGAAGGAGACAGAGATCGCGGGGAAACATTTCTGGGATGAGCCGCGTACAAGCGTACCCGTCTCCACCCTCGCCTCTCGGCCATCGCGACATATTCAGTCGTCCGTAGGAAATTCCCAGGCGGTCCGGGCCAAATGCACCGAAGGATGCTATTCATTATTCAGGAACCGGACAGAGATAGGCGACGCTTCTTTTTCCGTGTATCGCACGGTTTTCCGTGCGCCAGGCATCGTTTTCAGGGCTAAAGGCGGAGGACGAAAATAGTTTTGGAGAAATGTTTATTCTACCCCGCGAATTTCTCCCGGCGCAATATACAGTCGCGAGCGAGAAGTCCTGGCGGTGAAAAACGCACGCTCTGCAAATGTGGCAGGTATACTGACACTTTTATTGCTCCTTCTCTCGCCCTGTCCATCTCTCCCCCTCTCTTTCTCTCTCTTCCTTTCTTTCTCCGCGAAATAAAATTCAAGCCGTACCACGGCGGAGCTTTCGACTGATCAAATTTGGACGTCTGAGAAACGAGCGGTTTTTAACTGGAAGGCCTCCTTTAAGGCATTGGACAATTTACACCGAGCGAAGAAAGCGGGGACGTTTTCTCCATTGGGATTATTATACGAGGGAAATACAAAGGAAGCTTTATGCTTAAATGTGAAAGGACGGAATTTGGTGGATAATTTAAATACGACCGTGACAACCGTACATTTTCTCGATCGAGATCGTTAATGCTAATAAAACCTGAGGATACACCATGATCATCAATAATGTCCAACCGAGACAATCTGAGTGATCATATTTTATTTTTACATGCATCTCGTAATCGAAGTCGGACTATCGCGCGGCATAGAGATTCCGGCTCTTGGCGCAAGACGTTGAAAAATATAATTTCGCTTTAAAGGATTAGCGGAACGCAATTAAAAAAATTTGCCCGCGGAGATTTAGTTCCTAGGGAAGGGAAAAAAAAGGCTGGGAAAATGGGAGGCGAAGTTCGTCGGAGAAAGGCGTGCAAAAGATTTCAATTAAACGCAACTCAGCTCGTTGGCAACTCGCGTAAACGTTGGCGAGTTAATTGCTCCGCTTTTTATCTACGGGAAGAATAATGATACACTTTTGTTTTTTATGCAACCTAAAGCGACACGGCCCACAATTTTCCTTTCTCCTTTTTCCTTTTTTCCGTATGAAGTCGCTTGAAAAACTTCAAGGGGCGGGATAAAAGGTAAATAGCAATATTACTAAAATAACACGATGAGTCTAGTTCTGGCTGTGACGCGAGATAATATCCGTTACTGGGTTAATTTTCCGACCTTCCTGCTTCTGCATTGTTAACGTAACATTTAATGAATTTCCCCACGTAAAGTTATTTATAGAAACCTATGTGAGAGAACAAATAATAAATATAACCTTATTCAGCGCTGATACAAAAACATAATCTATTCTTACCTCGGATTTTATAGAAAACACGATTTTTTATAGCCATCGTAACGCATAATCGAAAACGCATGCATGCTCCGAAAACGATGATTTTGAGATAAATTAAAAAACAACATTTTAAATAAATAAGATATCGAGGATCCTTTTCGAAGCCATCGGTATGTTTTTCTCGCTCATACTACTGAAACAGGAGGAATCGTTTCGTTCCTTCCTGTTACTCGTAAAATTGGCCGCGCTTCGAGCAAAATTGGAACATTTGAAACGATAAGCTTTAAACAAACTCGCTGACACGATATTTGCCAGCCGGAAATAATCTAAATCAAAAGAGAGTACAGCAAAACTATCAATAACGAAAGTATTTCAGCTTTGTCTATAGGAGCAATAGCGTGTCGCTTCTCGCGGATAATGAAAGGAAGGGTTGGGGCTTGGTTAAAAATGGAATAAACGTCCGAAACTTTTGAACGGCCATTTCGGGGCGGAAATACGCTCAGGATCGGAGGAGAATTGGAAGTGCAACATCGAACTTGTTAAAAGTTATCCGGAACAAATCTGTCACCGGGGGGGGATGCAGAATTTATATTTCTGCCGACAGAACACGACTTACTTTATATTCCCAGTCACGGCTAGACATTGCGTGCCGCTGGTAAATGGAGGATAGAGGGGAGGATATTTATTGCGATGGTAAAAAAAAAAAAGAAGCCGGGCATCGGATATATCGAGGGCCATTATAAAGCCAAACAATGGTCCATTTATACGAAATGAAAAACGGGCAGAAATTAATGGCGTCAATTTCGAGGGTCCTTCCACGCGGAGCACGTGGCGCCATTTGCCCGTGATATTATGCAAATTGGCGTCGATCCTGGCGAAATAAAGTAGCCGTTTGGAAATAAACGAGCGTGAAATTTCACCGGTGATCATTTTTTTCCCTGTCTCCTCCTCCTTTTTTTTTTCTCATACAGAATACGCGCTCCTCGCGATCGATTATCGTAGGAAATAATGAGGCCCCCCTTTCTGGTAGACGATGAAGTTGGCTTTCAGAAAAACGCGTCTCTCGTTAAAATCGTGTAACTTCCTCGGACAAAGGGACTCCCATCTTTGATGCATAAAATAAAAATACACTCGGCAAAGGATCTTCGATGGACGTTGATTTCCACTTCATTAGAAAGTTCCACTTTGGCAACTTTTCCTCGAGAACTCTTTGCCGGCTCATCCCTCGCGAGGAGAGACTTTTCGAAGAAGCACGGCCGAGGCCCGTCGTAAATCAGGATGCTTTATCGTCGATAAACATAGTCGTGAAATAAAGTGATCGCTGTACTTACACAAACTCTTTATCGATAAGAAGTATCGCGCCAAACCTTCATCCCGGTTTCCCTTACATCGTGCATTACAATAATAATGACGTCCTCGGCTCTTGGGTGGTGCTTTACGATGATGAAATGCGTATCCTTAAGGCTCACTCGCCAGTCTTATACTCAACCTGGACGCCCTTATGCCCGACGAATCGAATGAAAGCGATTATTAGGTTCGCTTTACGCGCTGCCAGGAGAAACAGGAAGGATATACATTACTGGGGATTCCCGCTTCCCTTTGACGGGGTGTGTTGCCATGGAAATCGGATGTCAGTCAGTGTACCTGTCCTTATGCCACACCCATGTAACTACCACCTACTTCCTCTTTGCTAACCCGCCCCTTGTGCACCCAGCTCGAGGCGTGTTCCGTTGAATTTCACCCTTTCATTAAGTCCCTCCGCTGCTGGACACGTCCCTGAACTTGACCCACGGGGATAGTCGAAAGTGAGGCGTCAAAATGATTTTCATCCTTCCAAACAGTACTCTCGATCGTACCTCGATTCGGCTTACAATTCCTTTCCTCGATCTTTGTGATTTTATGAGGATAATAAACGATTATGCGCACCGTTGTGTTTAGTGGTTATTGAAAATCGATCGATGCTTCAATTCTTTTAGAATATCATTGATCGTAAGCTGATAATAATTATCCGTTTGACGTGGATAATTTTAAAGACACGATGTTTAAATCAATGAGCTTCGTTCGGTGTATGGAGAGTATTCTGGTAGAGATCTTTGCTTATCGCATCGGAAAGTCCGCGAAAAAGCTGACGAAGGTCGTATCCGTGTCAGGCAACGAACTTGTCGATATAAGGAAATTCAGGATATTCCGTAAATTATGCCATACTCGTTTGACGAGTATATCTTAGAAATTAAGCTGACGCAGAACTTTAACCGTAAGCCGGGCTCACCCGCTGTGTATTGACATTTTCTCATCGCTTCGAACCTTTAAAGTATTTTTACAAACTTCCCCAACAGCAGCTCGGAAATTTCTTCCGGCTGAACTCACCTTGCTCATGGGCAATTGATATAGGAATTCGTTTTTCTCTTACCATTTACGCGAGCTGGAGGAAAATCGAGGAAATCCAGGTGTCACGAACTAGATGGGATCTGGTAAAGAAGAAAATCACAGATCCCTCGTATCGACTTCTTTTCTCCTTCCTCCTTTCGTCCCTCTTTGTCGTTTACACTCCACGTAGAAATGCAAAGGCCATACGCACCAGCGGTATTTACCAAAACGTATTTCGATCGATTATAACACTCGGCAAGCTTTGGCCTTTGTTTGGCCAACATTACCGACCAGCCAATCCGGGTCGTGAAAAGGTCGAGATCCTCTCGACAAGATCCCTTTCACTTCTATGGCCATCCCCGCTCCTCCACCCAGGGGAGCTGCACAAAAAGGGGTTGCTGCTCCGCCATCGCTCATCGAACAATAACGAAGCCTCCTTATCGCGGGAAATAATAATACCTTTGCTTGGGGTGAATGTGGGACCGAATCACCGACGGGCTTTTTCGGCGGAAAGGAAAAAGATTCTCGTGTATTTATCGAGAGATCTTGGAGGAATGTAGGCTTGGACGAATTTATTCATTGGAAATCATCGGTGATTCTTGGTCCAACAGAGGACATATATTAGTACGCTTTATAGTTTAATTCTCCATCTCGTGGAGTTAGAATTTTACTCGAGCACATCGACGTTTTTATGTGGATTAATAATGTTGGGTGAGCGCAAAAGTTCGTGCGGAGTTTCTCGTAAGTCCATCTATTGAAGCTCCGCACGAACTTTTGCAATCGCCTAATAATCCTGACCACTGGTGCGTGACTCGAATAATTGTAATGGTTAGGAAGTTATGAATTTAGTATATACGATTGAGATTAATATCGAAGGAATTGTAAAGGTTAAGGTGGTTAATTAAGGGACGTTGAGGAAAACGGCTTGGAAAAGAATCGGGCACTGGGATGACTGGGCAGGGAGTTCATTCATTGCGATATTCTGGTATTAATTAACCCTTTGGGATCCAACGTTGGCTCTGACTCGATGTCGCGCTTCATCGCGCAACATCGAACGCGGAGCTTGACTCGATTTCAGCGCATAAATCGCAATGTCAAACTTAACTCTTCATTACTTCTATTACGATGAAAACACTTTTCATACATTTCCAGTCAAACGAAATATGACGCATAGATCAGAAACGCTGAAACAGTCCGAAAATAATTCTATGCGATCAACAAAGTGACGCGGAAGATTATTTTTATGGAGTAAAATCCCAGTAGTACGAATATTCATTGTGACGAGCGGATAAATTCTCTGGAATATTTTCGAAGGTACCAAGCGTGACTAATGAATTCTCTTCGCAGCGACGTCCCAGTTCCGGGGACATTGAGGGATGTTTGCGAACGCGAGAAATCGGGATAAAATCGCGAAAAAAGGAAGCACGATATCGGGACGAAAGCAAAAGCCGTTGGAAGTTCATTCGATAAAGTAAAGGAAATTGTGCCAAGGCTCCCGGCTCTCCGATTCCAGCCAGGCCCGATATTTATGAAACTTTGCGAACCGATACCAAATACCGCGTTATATCCGTGCGACGGTGAAAAGCGATGTGTTAATTTTATTTGAACCTGGTTATGACGCGCCGCGCATTGGAAGAAGACACTGATTGCAGCTCGGCGAGCAACGACCGTGTGCGCGATGAAAAGCGAAACGGACTCACGACCCGATCGTTTACCGACTGGCAAAATAATTTGACGCTGCTCCAACCCATTATTACGCCACGCAGACAGATGTCCGCTGGAATTAATGGAAAAATATTAAACGTACATAGCTAGCTTTTACGTGTAGAAGCACGCGAGCGAGGTTCGATTATAAGGGGACCTGTGAATTATAAGGTGAAGGACTCTTTGGAATAATGTATCCGAGCTCGAAAACTTATCGTGACTTTTATAAAAATTGTTTTATTTGCAGTGGATTATTTTATCTCAAGTACTGTAGGTCCTGTCAATTTAGAAAATAATATTCTCGTTCCCTCCTTGTAAATCTTCCTTCATGAGCGACAAAAAGGATAATGACTCGCGATAAGAAATCGATAGAAGTAACAACGATGTAATACGAACTGAAATGAATTTAGTATCCGTAAATCGAATGCAGTGCAGTTAAGAATTTTCTTAAAAATAACCTCGTCGCTCTTCACTCTCCTTTGCACGAAATCTTCCTTGGAAACGTCCTATCTCGCTAGTATCAGCGTCACAAGCCTTCGGTCGTCCCTTACATTTCGTCGAAATGAAATTCATAGAAAATGGCTTGGGAGTTTAACAACGAAAACTCGAGGAAGCGGCAGGGATAATTATCGTGAGCGCTCCAATGATGCGCGGCCCTTTTCGCCTTTCCTGGCATTTAAGGCATCCGATGTACCCCGCCATTAATCTCTCTCGCCCGAATCAACCGGTTTAAATTGCATTGAAAGCAGGCAAAAATACGGATCGGAGCTCCTTCAATTAAAAGATCCCGGCGCATCGTCCCTTTGTATTCCTAATTTCTCCCCCCTCCCCGCGGATTTCCGCGCGCCACCGCTCGATTTGGCCGATTAATTCGCCGGGAATTGCGGCGCTTGTAAACTCAAAACCGACGACCAAGGCGACCGAGTAAGTTCTCCCCCCCCCCCTCTCTCTCTCTCTCCTTCTCTCTTTCTCCTCTCGCTTCCTCCCTCTCCTTCTCGCAATTTGAATCCGCCAGGTGTGCTCCGTCATTCTTGGATTTACGAACTTTACTTCCGCGAAAATTAATTGCCGCGCGACTCGTCGGCCTTCGTATTTTCCGTATGGCGCGTAGCAAGCGCCACGCCTTCAAAGAAACATTTGATAATTACACTTTGAGGAAAGTCCGTTACCGTCGTATAATTAACCCTTTATTGCGCGATTTAGGGAATGCGAAGATTAAACGCTGTGTCGCCGAACTTTGAGGAAACTGTTGCCCGAGGCGAGTTAATTTGCGTTAAGAATACACATTAATTGCTGCTTTTGGAAAACGTCCGGTGCATACGTTGGTAACTCGGAATATCGCGAATATCTTGATCGTTCGAATGGATTTCCTGGTGTAGCTAGGTACAAGGCTGTGTGGCGCGTTTAGGATTGTACGAAATGAGATTAACACTTTCGAGCGTTCTAGATTAAAATCCTTGTCCCTATCCAGTTCCTCGTACGCTTAATTTTACATTCCAACGTAACTATCGCTCTTTGGTGCTTGAAGACGAAGTGGAGCGCGTTAGTGGAAATATTAAAGACCAGGAGCGCTTTAATATTCCCACTAACGTGCTCTGATCACGTATACATCATTTCTAATTACACGAAAACGAAAGTAATTCGTCCCTCGTACCCTGTTATTCATCCTTCAAAAGCATATACTTATGCAAAAAGGAAGATTACACTATGCTCAAATCGCCATGATTCGAAAATAATTCCGTCGTACGAGTATAACATAACATCCACCGAAAATAAATTTTGTAACGACCAGTGCCGTGATTTAATTCCAGAAAAGCATCCGAGGTATCAGGGCTAATGGTCCGCAAGGTTGGACAGTAAACGAAGAGGAGGCGCAAAGGAGACGAACAATTAGCCGTCTTGCGAGAATGCTGCGCTTAACATCCTGGAAGATCGTTACGGTGAGAAAATCTCAAAGTCCATACGTCATATCGGCTCGATCGAGAGCGTCCTTATCGAACATTCTTTCCATCGAGCCTTTCGACATCGCCTTCATCCTCCCAATCAACGATTGCTTCTCTCGATTAAACGAGCGCTCTCCGAGGTTTTTTCATCCTCAACGATTCACCGATTTCATTCTATTCCCGAGGGAATCGCTCGAGGTGCGTGCAAAAGGAGTGACTTCGCGTGTGAGATGTTGTGTAACGAGCGGAAGAGATGGACAAGGAAGGGAGATGAGGAAGAGACAAGGAAGTCGATGGTCGAGCGAGTAAACAGAAAGTATAAAGGGGAGCCTCCCCATCTCTTTCGCTGTTCCTCGGGGAAATGCACCACGATAAATTATAGTAAAATCATCGAGACGGGGACAGAAGGAGGAGAGTCCACCTGTGACTTTGGCTGTGAGCTGGAGTAAAGAGAAAGTGAGAGGAAGAGAGAGAGAGAGAGGAGAGTCAGCGGTAGAGGGAGTAGGGGCGCGAGGATCTCAGGAAACAGGGGAGGAACGGAGCTTCCTTTCCCTTTCGTCGTTCCTCAGGGACGCGCGCTACCGTAAATTACGGTAAAATCACCGAGGCGGGCGCGAAAGGGAGAAAATTCACCTGCGACTTTCTCCGTATCCTCCGCGTATTAAGAGGCTACAGAAATACCCGCGGTTCTTCTTATTGACCCTAGAACTTCCAAGGTACGGATATATTTAAGCACGATTATCCTAAAAAGGAATTATGGGTAATCATAGAAGATGTGCACATCGTTATAAAGACGAGGCAATCTCTCGAAGACCAACCAGTAATTTTGATTTATTCCATAGTTCTAATATTAAACATGACGTATAAAATTTCTCTGACAATTCCACCACTCTAATATAGGATGGACTATTTAAAAGTGTCTTTTTAAAAACGTTATAAAAAGAGTCTACATCGATATTAAAACCAAATTTTTCTTTTATTCTGAAGATTGGAGTCTCCGATTTAAGAATGAAAAGACTGACCAGCTGTTGAAATTTTAAACAAATCGGTCACACCAGTGTTGCCATATCCTATCATTTAAAAACAAACCAGTAAATGATCCACTCTATAAAAGGAAAGGAATATATACATAGGAAAGAATCCCAGATCGATCGATCTCACTCGTTGATTTCATCTACAATCTTCCTATACTATCTTCCTCCAAGAATAACGCAGGTTTCAGTCCTTAGGATCGATAGTTAAAACCGCACTTAACTCACCAACAAGCTGATAATAAAGAACAGAGAGGAGAGAGCGAAAGTTGGGGCGAGTGGACAAAATCGAGGTAAAGGGTGGCGGAGCTTTCCTTTCCCTTTCGTCGTTCCTTAGGGACACGCGCCGCGGTAAATTGCGGACAGCGCCAACCAGCCACCCTCTCTCGGCCCCTTTAACGGAACTTTTCCATCGCGTGATTGTAAATACCCCGCCGCCATGGCGAAATTTCATTACTCGCCGGCGGATGGCGAAGCTGACGAAGAACAACGAGAGGCGCCCCAGGATATTGGATGAAACGATCCGGTCTTTCCACGGATACGTAGGGGAGGCCGGCATCGCGTATTTCGTGCATCGCCCAGGAACAGCAGAAGCAGCATTGCGCTGACTGTGCAAAGCACAAAGGCGCCTGATTACTACGGCTGCCATTTGCGGCTGCCATAAATAATAACAATGTGGGATTTCTCTTGAAGAATGTAACTGTAATGCGGAGAATAAATGGCGGCGATGATGGATTCATTCGGGGGATTTAACCGCGGCACTGAGGATGATATAATTGCAGCGCGGGCTTTGGACGAGGAGTATGGCTATGGTAGAGAGGATGAATAATAGTAATGGTCAATGCAGCTAGAAAATTCGATAGTGGTTGAAACGCTGGGAAATAACAGCGTGCGATTTGCGCGCGATATATATATACAGCTTGTTTATTTTCAATTAATGTTTACCCAGGAGAGAGGCAGTGCTGTATAGACAATATAGACACCTCGGCCAATGATGTTATGTTTAACACAATACACTTTAAAATAAAAGAAATTAATATTAACATATAACGAGTTAGAATAAAATAAAAGTAGGATAAATTGAGCTAAAATAACATAAGTTAAAGTAAAATCTATTACTGTAACGTAGAAATACCTATTCACGCTGATTCTCTTCTTCCAGGAAGCAGCGAATCCAGCGGAAGAGCACGAGGACTCTTATAATATGCTTGGAGAATAAGTGAATGGCGAGACGCGATAGAAGCGTGGCTCGCGGAAAGGCGATCGTGGTCGTTTGTGAAAAGAACATCAAAGCCGCGGTGATCGCGATTGACTTACCGGAAGAAGAAGACCCTTAACGCGATCCCACCGCCGCCAGGAGTCTTTGCTCCGGTCTACCTAGTGCCGCGAAACAAACGACAGTGGTCCAATACTCGAGAAATTCGACAAAGGGATAATCAGGTATAAAGAAGGATCGAGAGCATCGAGTAGCAAAGAAGGACACAGAAACACACAAACTTGAGAAATATCTATCAGTCTATATAATCAATAGAATATCCAAATATTCGACGAGGCGTCGTTCGATCATCCGTCGGGGAAATTAATTTTCAACCGACCAGTCGACTTGGTTGCATCGCACTTCCACGGACCAGAGGGTGCGATGCCTTCCTAAGGTGGTGCTCTCGTATACGAGGTCACGACGTGCTCTTAGCAGCGACGATCGTGCAGCGATATGGCCGATCTGGAGAGGATCAGGCTCGTGGTGCTGGGCGGCGCGGGTGTGGGGAAAAGCGCGATCATACGACGCCTCCTTGGCCAGGGATTCAGCGAGAGGTACAGGCCCACGGTCGAGGACCTCTACTCCAGGGAGTGCGTCCTCGGGACCCTGACTCTGAAAGTCGACCTCTTGGACACTGCTGGTAAGCGTGATACAGAATGGTGCTGTGGTTGATTTAATTAATATTGACACTAATCAACAGTGGAACCATCGAATTATCCGGTGGATCGCGTATAAGGAAAATGATTGATTAAAGATTACTTTCGAAATTTTAATTTTGTGTAGCGTGACTAAATAGGAATTTATTATACTTAACGAGATAGATTTTTTGAAATATATATTTTTTTAAGGTGTTCTTTTAAAAATTTGAGGGCTCCGATAAAGTTATAAATGAATAAGGTATTCAAAATAAACCAATTGGACGAGCGAAATGTGGACAAATTGTCCGTACTAAAAAACATATAATATATATGCTTTTTGACAAACTGCAAAATACTTCTTGGCATATCTATTCTACTGTCTCACATCCGACAAATCTTTAATCTGTGATCGATCGAATATCGCTAGAACTGTCCTGGGAAATATTTTAACCGTCTTAAATGTCGAAACCTGGTTTATCAATGGTACGAGGGTTGTGAGAGAATTGAATCTGAAGATAAACTAAGATCTGGCGTAGATTGCATATCATCAGATATGCAAGTTTCCCGTGGTACATAAGGAAACACGCTGCGGACTGTAAACTTGATTTACCCTCTCGTGCTTGATTTGTTACCGGCTACGTGGGAATTTGGACTACTGATCACACACCTCAATTGGGGTTTGTAACCGAGCAGACATCAATTGGACATATAAACCTATTGAAACGTTTGCACGCCATGGTAATTAGTGGAAGCTAAATTAAACGAGATAAACGGCCGGGATATAATTTAAACGATATCGATATTAAACGCGTATAAGGTTTAAGCCGCGATCAATCGATGTTTAATCAAATACAATTTGACCGTCCTTTAGAAGCTCGATAAATTGACAAAGTTCCAGTTTCCACGCAGAGGATCATTTTGATTAGAAAATGTATTCCTGGACGTGGCACGTATTATTCGAACTTCGAGTTTCAGGGGAGGAATTTTAATAAACGCACGATCGTTTCAGGCGATCTTCAATTTCCTGCGATGAGAAGACTGAGCATAGCTACCGCTCATGCCTTCCTTCTGGTATACGCCACAACCTCACTACCGAGTTTTGAATGCGTCAAGCGATGCTTCGAAGAAGTCAGAGAACAGCGTCCCGACTTTCAGGTTCTGTATTCAATATATCCCCTTCCAAATCCTCACCATTGTTGTACCTACATTATCGATCCCGAATTATATCGAGCCCTCCACCAAGTCGCCCTTAATATTGTACTTATTAGGTGCGAAAATGAATTCGATGCTTCTCAAAGACTATTGGTTAAGAAAGTCATTTCTTTTCATAGAAGAAACCTCTTTTCTTGGATTTCTGAATTTGTTTACCTTATACCATGAAATAAACGTAAATTCAGGCTTTAAATAATTATGAATATAAATACACTATATGAAAATCATTAAGCCGGTACTTAGCAATGATGCAAAACAAATATTTCGGAAGACACTCGGATGAAGCCGAAAGACACTCTTGGATTAGCGCGACGGAATAGTGAATTACGTGCTTCTGTGTGTCGCTCGACAGGAAGTGCCCATAGTCGTGGCCGGAAACAAGCTGGACCTTGCACCAGCGAGAAGAGAAGTGCCCATCGAAGACGTCAGCGAGTGGCTCTTCTGCGAACTGCCCAAACTTCGTGCTAAAGTGATGGAATGCTCCGCGAAGGATGATTACAATATCAAGGATATCTTCAGGTGCTTCGTCACGCTCTCGAGAATCCTGCCGAAAAATCCAACCGGAGAGGCCGACGAGTCGGGACTCAGAAGAAGATGCTCGGCTTATGGATCTCGCAGGTATTACTCTTCTTTGTCGTAGAAGAAAGGAATTCAAAATCAGAACTGCTCTTCGAATATATTTTGATATACTGTAAAAGAGATGGATAAGGAAAGGGGGACGAAGGAGAAATGTATTAGAAATGAATTGTATTAGAAACGAAGTCGTGGTTTTGAAGAGTTTTTTAATGGGTTAACTCTCTGTGCCTTAAGATATGGACCGTTTATTTTGAAAATGGTGTAATTTTAGTTATTATTTAAAAAATTTATTGTTTATATATATATTAATATTATTTATATTTTTTAAAAAATGAGGTGTCACGCGATTTATGTTGAATTTAGTGTAAACTTTTTGTTTGTAACTGGTTGGTATTTAATATCTTAAAAAATACCAAAGCTTTGTTCAATTTAATATTGGTCGATAAAAGAAATTGCGTAGCCATTGATGATAAAGGGGTGTAAATCCAATTTCGATAGACAGGTAGTAAGATCAGTGGCCACTGCTTTTTACATTTGTACAATATATAAGTAGAAACATTGCCACACTCGATAATATTAACCGAGATTTTTCGATTAACAAATATACTAATCTTTGATTTTCTCGAAACAAGAAAATATGGACTTACACCACTTTGAAAATAAACGGTCCATATATAAAGTGTCCACTTAGCCTGATCCACTGAGTTAGAAAAGGACAAACCGATGGATGAAAATTCTTCCTGATATTGTTTCAAAATGTCGAATTTGCTGGATACGTAACAGAGCACCTCCTACGACCATGCGTGGTATTATATCGTGACGGATTATCATAATCCGATAGATCATTATAGATAGAAATCATTATAGATAGAAATCGTGACAACAAAATATTAGAATAATGCAATGACGAAGAAACGTGTGAAATTCGAAGGGTGAGGATATTGGGAGCACCGTTGCATTGCATCAGCATGCGTTTCAAACGAGGCGGCGCAAATTTATCCCTCCGACCACGAAAAGTTTAGCGTACATTGTCCCGTGTATTTCAATCACAAGTTTTAACCACCTCTCATTCGCAGGTCCGCCAATTGCAATTTATTGTGCCGCTTTCATAGAACGTTGACAATGAATTCCAATAACGAATGCAATTTATTATCAAAAACGAATTCGACTTTGGTTACAGGTCACGCTCGGCTCAAAATGAAACTCCATGTATGAACTTACGATTAACGGTAGGAGTCCCGCGTTTGTTTGTTGAGAATTCTTTACAAAAGCGTGGATAAACAAATTTATTTGTAACGTGTAAAATGAAGATATATATGTGTAATATGTTGCATTATAAATGGGGATCAAAATTAAAACGATTCGATGAAAAGGGTACGACAGGAAAATACGTAGTACATGTATTCTGGATGAAAGGAAACTGAAATTTCTCCTTCAAATCCTACACAAATATCTACGAAAATCATGTCGACTCCTTTTTTCCTCTTCCTCAAAAATCGATGAACTCAATGTAGGCGCGCACTTCAAGCGAACGAAGACCACCCTCGTTAAATATCCATGAGAATTTAAAGACGCTTATTATATCATCGCAAATTATGAGCTTCCAATTTCATAAATCTACGACACGTTTCAACAGCTACTATATTACCGAAAATTATGAGTTTCACAATTTTCTCAATACTCAACTTTTCGCCCTTTCAAAACTCAGTATCAGGTACCAAAAATAAAAAAAAAAACAAACAATTGTAGGGGAAGAGTAATCGCTCTCTATAGTTACCGGATAGAAAAAACGTTATGTTCGGTTGAAGAGCATTTTTGTTTTAAATAAATATCTACCTAAAAGTCACGTTTCGAACGCTTATTTGATTTACCCATATATTCCATTTCATTCCTAAGGCACGTTACACATATTTTCCTCTTATAACATCATCCCACATAGTATTATTCGCTACCAATCATATCTCTTATTTCTCAACTTGATAAAAGATATTCGATAAGAATCGATATTGATCTAAAACAAAAGCTCCAGCCATCCGAATATAACCCTCTTCCAATCCAAAAACGAACAAGAATTGACAACGCGATCCTCGCCGGATGCTCATAAAAATCTCATGTCCCAAGGTCCGGGAGTCCGAGCAACCGAACGGGAAGCGCCGGCCCTGGCGGAAATCCCCAGCAGGTCGTGGCTGCCCAGGGCTCCAGCGTCGTCGCGGTCACCGAGGAGGTGAAGAGCAAACCTCGAAGCCGCAGCCTGATAAGGCGCGCCTCGAGGAAGACGAAGCAGCAGATAAGGGACGCCCATACGGACGACTGCAACATCTCTTAAAGCATGGTGGTCCAGCAGGCGGGACATGGGAAGCCCGTGCACCGTTGGAGGAATTTACGGTCGAGGTCCGAGGTACTACTACTACGCGCTGGACACCGTGGAAGCGGAGGGACTTGCTTGGGGCGATTGGACGCGAGATGAAGCGTCGATCGACGTAGCCTCTCGACTTTCGGATGCTTTGCTGGCGAGTTTGGGGGCGCATCGTGGACGTGGAGTTTCCTTGGATCGAACGATGGCCCTGCGTACCGGGGTTTCTGCGAGGGTAGAAGATCGGTACGTTGCACGAGCGTAATCGTAGAACGAGTTTGTGTATAAAACTGTGGAAATATTTGTTTTCGAGGAGGATGGGTTTGATGGGTGGGACCGTGTCGGTGTATTGTACAAGTCGAATGTACGATCGAAGGCTTATTGAAATATAAGTGTAAGATGATTTTGATTGAAAGTCGAGGCGATGCTTTTGCTTGGAATTCAAGCTGAAAGGATGAGTTCTGCGGTGTTAAAGTTATGATGCCTCAGGGGGCGAGGATTCTTTTATCCGTTTACTTTGAAAGTAATGAGAAGGCTTCTTTTTGTAAATCAGGAAAGCCCAGCTCGACTATCGAAAAATGCACCGGATACTTTTATGAATAAAGAATTGATTTAATTACATCTATCGGCTATTGAAGGATGGCTGAAGATTGATCGATCAATTGCACAGTCTGGAATTACACTTCCACGATCGTTGTTTCTGGTATTTCCTGTTGAATAATATTATAATCTTACATTCGTTCGTACAACGCGCCGATGGAGTTTCATCGTTTAATTTGAAGCTATGTCGTAGAAAAAGTATACGAGGCATTCGACGCACAGATGTTTCTTCGCGGAGGAGAGGTATGAATTTATTTAACTTCCTTTGTAATCGACGTTCGAGAAAGGGATCCGTACATTCGTACATCGACCACGAGCAATGACCAGAAGTAATTCGGATGGTCGACGATTCGATTTCAAAGTAGGCGTGAATTTTTGCTGGATACAATGTGTTTCACGTGTAACATCGATGACGATTCAGTAACACGGCGTATTACGTGGGAACATTAGTGCTTTCCGTGCAGGTATATATAAATATTCTTGGGGCTACTCGTAAGGCTAAGGGATAATATGCTAAGAAAACGGAAAAAAGTTCGCGAGAAGGAGGCCGATTTTTTTCCAAACTCCTATATCGATTTTTAGTACATAGCGGATTAAGTTTTAGGGTGAATTGCATAGTGAATTGTATTTTCGAATCTACAATTATACTAACGGAGAAAAAAATTAAATGCACCATCCGTTACTCGTATAACACATCTGGCACGGGAATTCGTCTTTTAAATCTAGTACCAAAATAATCGATATGTATAAAAACCTATGCCGTTTGTGATGCACAAGTATATTGCCAATTATATGTAAATTTCAATGAACGATAAACCGTGATTCTTGAATTGAATTCATTAATTCCGATAGCACTGATTTCCGGATAAAACTATTGTACGAGTAGGAAAATTTGAATCTTTGGAACATACACATCCTCCTGGTCCGGGATACGTGTGCGCATAAAAGTATGGAAAAATACGGTGCAGAGGCAAAGCTACGTTTCCGTTCCTTTTTTCGAAAAGAGAAGAAAAGGAAAACGAAATCCAAAGGGTCAGCGATGGCTCTTGAAAAATAACGAGTGAGAATGAGGAGGAACGGCAAGGATATCGGGTGTATTTGGAATATCGGATGTACCAGAGACGCGAGGCTGAGGATTACGACGGCAAAAAAGGAAAGTCAAACGCATTTTTCTCTGGTTCCTCGAAATAACTGTGAAAGTAAAGCACAGAGATTGCACTCTTCCGGTATTTATTGCCCTAACGGCCGACAAGTTTGCTCCGTCGACCGACAGGCCAATAAATAACATGCAAAACGCAATGCAAAACTGGTGGCTATAAAACCTTCTATAAAATCCTTCCTTATTTGCATAATGCAAAGCTGCGATTTGCAGTATTGCAAAGTTTGCCCCGAATCGCGTAGGAGTTTACGATTTCATCTCTGAATATCGTCTATACTTCAAATCAGCGCAGGTAAACTCACGCTCGGTTGCATAACAAAGTTCTTTCGACGATCGAGAAGGAAAACGAAAAGATTTTTTGATCACATCTCGGCACGATAGCATAATTTGTTTCGCGGAAATACAACTGCAGAAGTTAACAGAACTTTGGCGGGCAAAGGTAAAGTATCGCGCAGAAGGATTTACTGCCAAACTGCATTTCGTTGTGAATTATGCGGAATAATAAATCGTCGAGGATCGTTGAAAGTCGCACCAAATGCGCCTCCAGTCGATTAGCTCTATATATACGTTTGGAGGCGAAGGAACGAGCACCTGAGGGAAGGTTCCATCGTTCGATAAGGGCCAATCGCGATGTCGAGGGGGAGAAAAGGCGAGGGAGGAAGAAGAAGAAGAAGAACAAGACCGGATACCGATATAGCAAAGCCGTTTATTTTTATGATTGACGAAGCCCGCAAAGCCGCGTGGACGGGAGTCGCGAGGAAAAATGTTCTTATACCTGATCACATATTTTCGAAACCGTATCGTCGTCGCGCCCATACGCGATCAGAGAGTATTTTTATGAGCCAGTTAGATCTAGTGAAACGAACCTCAGTTATCGGGAAAGTTAACCCTTTATAACTCACTGTGTCTTAACTTCCCTAAATCGGTTATCGTTAATTCCCTGATTCCATTAAAAGTCAACAGGCCACTTGTAGATCCTCGAGTGATCAATTGCGCGTATATCGATTCTCTTCCTTTCTCTTTAAAGGCACGAAATTAGATTTTTTTAAAATGACAGTATGGACAAAGTGTCGAAATATCAAAGATATTTCGGTTATAGAGGGTTAACGCTCCGTACCAGGGTAAACAAACTGGACAAGAACCATCGGGCACGATGTGTCGCGTCTGAGATTATTTTCGATGGGATATATCGAAATATGATCGTACCAAATCATATCTTATGGCTGAGCGCCGCATAAATAACGGTACACTAGAGATCATCCTTTTACGATAAGCCATTAACGGGGAATATCGTAATATCCTGGTATTCCTATTAAGATATTCGTCAGCCAAAGTATCGATGATTAGCAGAGCATTTTTTTTATTCTTTGCCATTCTTGGGAAATATCAATAACCGTGGGATATCGCACGAATGTCGTGCAGATTGATATTCCCAAGAAGACGTCCACCTTAGACATCGCGCGCAAATAAGCTTCGCGAACGATCTTTAGAGATAATAATACGTGCACGAGATACGTACGGCGGATGCATCTCGAGAAGACGTTATTTTCGATACTTGGATCTATAGTCCCAATATTAAGAGTCGACTTCCAACATGAGCTCTCGATTAACGAGGGAACCTGAACAGGAGAACTACAAAACGAGTCAAGGTCGTCGGCCATTTTTTAAGTAAATTTCCTCATTTTCATATCGACGTTCTTTCCATGATTTTATATAATTAGTATTATTACGACACGTGGATGATTTATATTGATCTCTCACCCTTTTTTTGTTACGTTTATTTTTTAAAGATATATAATATCATTTGAACAGAAATCGAACGGGGTGATGGGTAATATATCTACCGCAAGTCTAATCGTTATCACAACCGTGGTTATCCGGGACAGTTATAAGGAGAACCCGTGTATCTCATAACCGATTGGATTTCCAGCGCTGTAATTACGCTTACGCTCGTTATAGATATACAGCTATTATTCTGCACATGATTTGATAATATCTGTGAGAGTTATGAATTTCCCGTTAAGGACGAAGAAGATGTAATAATACGATCTCGATGAGATTATGCGTGTAAACTCTGAATGTCTAGTAGTGCTGCAACAAAGCCCCTGGCCTGATATTGCTACTTTTTCGGTGTGCAAATCAATGATTTAAATGGTAATTTCGAGGGATTTTATAACACTCTGGCAACGCGTGCATTGCGCGGATGCAAACTTTTCTCGTTACCTTTCCAATTATCAGAAGTCAACTCTTAATATTAAGACGTCAGATGGAATGCGGATTATTCACGTAGTTAGGAACGGATGGAAAGAATCGATTACCTTTCCAGTTCTAACACAATATCGTGGGCTGCACTGAGCCACGGTAGAACTCCATCCGCAATAAAAGGCCACAGCGGTGGATGTCGATTTATTAACGAAAGCTCGATTTTTCCAAATATTTGAAAAAACCAAAACATCTTCGTGAGTAACGAACTTCGATAATTTGGCCCCTTTGATCCATTGGTATTTTTTAAATTCCGAGATTAAAACTTACTTTCGGAAAATTGAATTAAAGCACGTCCGTTTGCCTCGTTGGAACTGATACTTTGACCTTTAAACTGCTGGCATTGTATACCAATACGTATATACGCTTTGCGTAGTAGACTGCCCCCATTATATTTAAACGATCGGCTCTTTGCTGTCCTTGTTTGAAATGCTAGGTATCTCATACTTCCATTTAAACGTTGGTACGAAACGTCCGACTCTCGCGTTATTGTTTTCTCGACGATATTACTCCTCATTTCCGACCCAATTATAACTAAAATATCATGGATTTATACACATCGCGATGTATATATATTACTGCACGTTATAACAATGTCGCGTAATCTAATGGCAATGTAATCAATACAATATGACGTTTAATTTAACGTTGTCCGTCATTTTAATTCCATTGTAAAATTCTCCGTGGTCGATGCAATTCTGACATTGAAATTCCATTTTATTCTCTGCTTTATGCTACAAGCATAACGTGACATTCGAAGATAAATTGTGGCGTAATGTTTGAGGTTTATAAAATAATCTTTTAATTTGCAATAATCCACGAATCTCAGAGGGTATAACATCTGAAAATGCGGTAAAACCGAGTTATTAGATAATCGACCATGAATAAGAGGAGTTCTACCTAACGTCGAATTGAACGTTATTAAATACGACAATGTCTGTGCGTTTCAAATTCAAATCCTACAAACGCGGGAACGCATGAAATTTTCCTGTGTTAGAACAGAAAGGTAACTCGACTTCCCTTGAAACTGAGCCGATGCACAAAAGGGATTGAAAGATATACCATGATCTCAAGCAACTAATGCAGTACACAAGTATGCTAATTAATATGAATGTATATTGCGATCGATGTATCGAAACTAATATAATATATTATGCGGAGCTGGTCGATTCTCTTGGAAGCTCTGCGAATCCAAGGCATCGCGGAAGAATTCTTATTGGTCGAACGAATGAGAGACGGTTTGTCCGTGATGATCGAGAGAGTCGGCCAATTTTGATTCATAAACGATAAGTAGGATAATGAACGTACCGTTAATTGTTAAAAGCTGTAACGATAAGATATCCGCATGTACGATTTCTTCGTCGATGGGAATCGACATAATTAAGGAAGAAGCATTTGCCCCATGGAACTTTGTTTCGCGTTCTCGCTCAATTCAGCGGAACGTGTCATGCTTGTCGAGCATTTCATGTTGCTCCCGTCAGTAACCGTATTACCTTAATTAAATGCGACACGCTTCGATTGGTTTGATGTAATTTACGATTATAGATTAGAAATATCGTCGATTGCCTTTAGTTCGTCGAGTCGCAGCTCGAGGCACAGCTAGATGCATCGTTATAATAAAATTTAAGAAAACATTCAGCGAAGAAACGACCATCGCGGTAGTCTAATCTGAATAATTAGACGATTAAAACTGCGGCGACAACAGTGCAGCCGCTGTAAAATTCTGGTGAAAAAGAAACATAATCCAAAGTGAAAAAAATGTTAAGTTATATGTGTCAAATTTTAAGGTACGTATATATAGTAGGCATAAGTCGGTAATCCGTCTAAAATTAAGTTAGAGTTTTTATCAAAACCTTTTAATCGATTTAAGTAAAGGATCAATTTTCGAGTAACGATGAGATTTAGCCTCGGAAAAAAAAATGTTTTATCGGGTATCAATACGACGGTCTTTAGGGTGTTAATTTGTTAGCTATTAACAGAAAATACAGGAAGATTATCCACGTTAGATTTTAAAAGCGCGACTCGAGTGACTTTTATGCGTATACTTATGAAACACTTGATATATCGAGCACGGCATAACGAACGAAGATTAGACTGTCGCGAATCTTTCGGCCATTTCTAGGGCTATGGCGACCGCAGATACATTAAATATATTAATAACCGTCCCTTATTAAGGACTTTATGGCGGAGGAAGAGAGCAAGAGTGAATGGAGGAATGCAAGGGAGGGAGAGGCAGCGAAGTGATGAAAAAGTCGTGGGACGTTCTCGAGGTGATTCCATTGTCAAAATACGAATACGCTTATCGAGTATCTCGCGAACATTCCACGGGCATGCGTGTGTGAAATTTTATATTTTAACATTTTAACGCGAGAGAGCAGGTAGTACTCGTTTTTTCGTACGTCTGCAAACACGCGTCCAATGATGTTTCGCGGTAGCTCATTCGACACGGTTCTTTTTCCGCCTCAGCACAAAAACTTAGTGAAACGAGCGAAAGTAATACTCGTTTGCTTAACCGACCTGTAGTATATATGTGCTTGTCCGTACCTTGCTTCGAACAGCGACTATTCGTTCCCCGTTGTTCCCCTAAGTTGGACCAAAGATCGTAGAGTTTTTTCTAATCGTCACTGCGAAATTGCAAAACGCTCGATCGAATATCTCTGAGATATAAAAAATAACAAGACCTCTTTAACACTTAATATCGATGTTGGTATTAACGATACATTGATAATAAAATCAGGAATATATATTAAAACGATCGGTCGCCTGTGTATCGTAGATTAAAATCGAGTTGCCACTGTAAACTAAGCTCTACGTTTCCTCGCGCGTATCTCTAATAGACTAACGTAAAGATGCTTTCCATCCAGTTTATCTATTACTCCACAAATTCTTACTCGAATACAGACAAGCAAATTCCATATTCTGAAAGCGTAAATTAAATGAGCTAACAATGTACATCGCTACAAAATGTCCCTTTCCCGCCAAAACAGGCCGAGTCTTTTTCGAAACCTTTTTTCAAACAAGCCGTAACTTGGGAAATAATTGCGCGCGAAACTTCAAATCAGACAAGAAATATGCGTAACGTTTCTGCTCGTTGAATTAACGTGGATCGACAGGCTAAAAAGCTTTCGATCTCCCACGGGGAAGATGAGGTCGCATTTTCACGCAGTCTTATTCTCCATCACCGCGTATCTCTCCCCCTGATTTGTCGTATCTTCAGCTTAATCTCGCAACAAGCGGAATGGCCGGGTAACGTAGTCTCTACTTAGATAATCGTTAATACAGCGATCCCTCGTCGTTGTCCTCGTCGATATTTCCCCGGATAACGTTTTATGTACCGTAAGCGTCGAATCGTTTCTAGAAAATGTCACGAGTCCCATGTATATCTGTACTAGCGGTTAAGATGTGAACGAAAGAGGCTAAGCTACAAATCAAAAGAGCTGATTTCATTTGTAGATTGCTGTGCTTAGCGACCGGGCCCAGCTTCGAATTGCTTTTGACGTGGTGCTGAAAGCCTCGAATTACTTCGAGCAATAATGGAGGTTGTATTTTAATTACGATCACTATGATAACTTGGAAGCGCATGAAAAGCAGAGCGAGTCTCGACACACTTGATTATCGTAAGAATACGACGAATTTACGAAGTAAAAATCAGGACATTTTCATTAATATGGATAATTATGAGATTTATACATTATGTTTCCGCGAGTCATTGCTAATAGTTAGCTATTTTGAAATACTCGTTTTGTTCTTTAATCGCTTTAAATCAGAATCATGTTACGAAAAAACGTACGAATACTTTTAACTTATTATCGATATGCAGTAGTAATTCTACGATTTACGAGACATTCGAGGCTTGATACGAATAAAGGAAGAACGAATTCCAAGTCGAGCAGAAGAAGGGGACTCTCGATAGAATTTTTCAACATCTTCGAGACTTTCGAATCTCGAGTAATGCTCGAAGTGACTCGAAGCTGTAAATCAACCGCTTGAAAGGGCGATCAGGAGAATAAAACGCCCAGCGCTAGTGGTACTACTCGTCTGTAAGTTACGCGTAATTCTTTAAGCTGTGTATAATCCTAAGGGAAACTGACAAAAAATCCGAATTGAACTTTATCGTTATATCTGTGTCTGTACCTATTTACTCGTAGCCGATACGCTATTTCTCGAAGATGTTATCGTAGAAAACGTCAGAACTACTTACCTCCACACGATACCCGACGAGCTTTCGACGTTTATCAATATGTACAAGCGCAGCCAGTTTTTTCTTAGCACTAAAATCAAAGAACGAGGAGGCCGCATTTACGGTGAATTTCGTTTGCAATGATTAACGAACTTGCGGTTTATTAAATCGATCCCAGAACCATTCGCGATTTAAGCATTTCACTCGCGATCGCGCTATTTACCGCAACGTCACGCGAACATTATCGTCCCTAAAAAATTCGTGAGAGCCAAAATAAAGAAGCGATCCAGAGTTCGATCGGTTTCCTAAGAAGATCACTGAGAGGACTATTAGGAAAAATATTGGGCGAATGCAAAAGTTCGTGCGGAGTTTCTCATAACTCCATCTATTGAAACTCCGCACGAACTTTTGCACTCACCTAATACAATGTCGAGCCGTACTTCAGCTATTACAGCAATGTCCTGAAAAACAATGGAGGAACGTGACGAACTTTGCAATGGCGTTTGATCACGAATGGTTCGTCGATTTCAAGCAGCATGGCATTAGATAATATCGTTAATAAGACTCCTCGAGGAAAAACTTCTCCCGCCGTCCTGACTGAACAGCGACATATCCCAAAGGGCGATTCGGTATCGGCGATTCATGGTGAGATAACTGGACCAAACGCAAGTCTAATTCACCGAACGCCTCGTTTTTTCGCTGATTTTTTGGCATCGATCGCCGAAAACATTGTGCGATTATCTTTTGAATTCGAATTTGAATCACTGACGGCAGAACACCTGTTGGATCTACGATATATATATCGAATTATTTTTTCAGTTATTATTACCCCATTTAATGTTTGGCACCAATGTACTTTAATATATGATCTAATTCTACGGATTGAGATCTGTGTAGCTTTGCTTTCAATCGACTATTTTCGCAATGGACCAAGAAGGACGTCGAAATCCCGTTTCACGTCGAAAGCAACGCTCTCTCAGGAAAACCGATTCTGGATCGCCCAGATCAAAAAGCAACGGCTAAGTAGCGCCGCTGTAAAAACGATTCACCTGTTAACCGTTTAACGGGGATTGATCGGTCGTTCATGAATTTCTTTGCGATTTAAGGAAACGAGTTAATCGAAAAGAAAACCAGTCTTTAAAAAAAGAGTTCAATACTCATGCCTCTAGAAGGGAAATTGGTAAAATATGGATACCTCATTTTCACCACAAGATCGTTGTTTGATCAATTGACCAAAACATTACTCTTACCTTTGTCGAAGGGAAGATCGGTGCTCGGTTAACGGGTGAAAAGTGATCGACCAATTTTTAAACAAACGTCTCGCCGTTTCTATAGTTGTAAGCACGACGAATTTACGATTCTTTGAGTTATCCTGTCTTTCCCATGGACGCGCACGGTAATTCTCGATGACGATAAAACTCCTCTATGTTCTTTCAAAAGAACAATGCTGTGGATTTCTTTTTAAGTATTTCCCTCTTTTATCATTAGCAGCGGTGCAAAAGGAGAAAGAAATTTGTGAAATACCAAGATATTTCCCTTTGTTGAACCAAAAAGATAATGTTACTTTCTTTTTGTTATTCTAGAATTACGGTAATCCACGATCTGACCGGTGTCCCCCTTTTGGATTGTACGATTTAATTATACTATAGATATTTATTCGGGGCTATAGTCTCCGACTTATCGTACAAGCTATGCACAACAGGCAAATAAAAATTTCCAAATGACAGACATATTGTAACATATTGTTTAACTGAATATTTCAAGAAAGACGAAAAGTGATTTAAGGTACATCAATAAAGTCATTTTAAATGTATGCGATCTTTGTTTGTAGCGTTTTTGAACCTTGTTAATTTCATTATCTTAAATCCATGCTAATTCATCACAATTCATCCTTTGTATTTTTTAGTCGTTTCAATTGTTTTCAGGGATTTTCTGTTAAAACTCTGAAATGAACCAAGACTTCGCCTAACGTCTCCATTTATAAATATATATTTGTTCATCATCTTATAATACAATCTAAAGTAACAGTCTTACGATGATATAGTAGTGATATTGGAATTCGTGTCCGAGTTACATCCATTATCCGTTCCTTGAAAGAGATATTTGAAATGTTGAACGTAGGGCTGGCAATGGTCACCGCGTGTAAAGGCCGTAGTGTTATGTAATCTTAAATTGCGCTGCTCGAAGAATTTAAAGACCGAGTGAAACAACGTCGCATCGTCAGATGCTTTTGCTGCCTCCAAGAATTTCCTTGCAGATACCTGATCTACCATTCCAACCGAACGTACGTACCTGTTAAAAAAAAATGTGTATCAGATAAAGACAACAGAAAATTGCCTACACAATATTCCAGTAAAGCGTGCTATTCGTGACAACAATTATTTGACAATTTGTATTGTAATAATTCTACCAGTAATTTCATTGGTATTCAGATGATTATAGCTTCACGTGAGTTTTAATTTGTTATAAAGGATAAAATTACCGGAGGGCCGGCAAAATGTGTCCCTTGGATAAAAGCACTTCGATTATCTCTTCCTGGGCATCCCCCAGTCGCTTCAACATATCCAATGCAAGTTGTAGCGCAGCTGGATATAAATTTTCTAAAGAGAGCAAAAGACAAGCCAAAGGTCTCGAGTCTGCGACAACGTGATATTGTAATAATTGATGGAGCTGGTAAAATGCTTTTCTCTGGACCAGTGTCGTAATCACTAATTCGTACAAAAAATGATCCACCGGTATGCCATGCTTGGTAAGTGATCTAGAAAAATGTAATTTTACATATTACTCCAGAATCACGTCGTTGCTGATATTAGATGCATAAAATCACTGCAAATCTAAGTACCTTATATACTCAAGAAGTACCCATATCACCATCTTTGGTTCAATATTGTACTCTGGAAATTTTGAGAATACGTGACTATACATATCGCGCTGATTGAGGGAAAATTTGTATTCGCAATCTTCCACGGGAGGGATAACGTTTTTGACCTTGTTTTGTAACGGAGTTCCCATCTGTATGAAGAAGGAGAAATATAGTATATGGGGTTAAAATTGCAAGCATAATATCTCTATTAGAATTACCTGATTTATCATTTTTTTTTCTAGATGATTTCGACATACAGAATTGAGTTTATCGAATATCATAGGCATGTCCATTAAGCTAGCAGGTAATTGAGTCATAAAGTTTTGTAGGACTTGGACTAAAATTTGCATTGCCTGAGCTCGTTGCATTAAAAATTCTACTAACACCACTCTTTCTTGAATGAGTTTTACTAAGGCATCTAATCGGAGCTCAATGTACCTGAAAAAGCAATACCGCATATAGAATAAACTATTAGATTACGAAAGCCACAATAATAATTCAATGGAAATTAACATAAAACATACCACAAACAACCCAATTTTACGTCAATTACTATATTTGGCTGAAAAAAAACCCAATTAGCAGAATCTGTGTAGCATTAAGAAATAATAATTCTATGGAAATGGTATGTTCTTTTAAATCTATATTCAAAGGATACATAATTGACATGGTTGTAACATCTGATCCGATAATGTTGCACCCGGTACTTTAAGATTATATGGTTTTATAGGCTTAGCTGGAGCCACACTAGTGTGGTGCACCACTGTACCATCGCTCACACCAGATAGCATAATATCAAATATCATTGATGTCTAAAAAGTTGTAGAATTAGTTACCATCAATTATACAACATGTTTCTCTATTGCTCGTATTTACTTTGGATGCTTGGTGGTGAACAATAATTAAATTGTCGACGACATTTATAGCAAATCTACCACTGATGTCAAGTTCTAAAATATGACTTTTCTTAATGGTCGTGAATCTGCAAGAAAATCGGTACACTGTAATGCGTATTAATCAGATTATCAAGTACAATGATACCTAGAAAAGACATACTTGTGAACAGTATAAACATATACAAATGCTGCTCCTATAGAACGATTTGCTCCTGGTTGATGACGCAACGCTATGATGCATGGAGTTCCATACAAAACGGCTAAAGCTACGTCTCTTTCAGAAACCGCCAATTTTCCTGGCTTTGTCGGACCAGGCTCCACTGTAAGAAATCCCATTATTATTCTATCCATCGCCATTTGCAAGCAGAGAAAAATAGATGAATTTCAACGCTTACTTTCAAATTTGGGTAATTTAAGCAAACTGCCAGGTGATACGTGTAGAGCTTGCATTTGATTTCCTATTGTTCCGGAAGACAGCAATACCAAATAACTTTGCAGGCAGAATACAAACCAATTAACACCCAAACTCAAGCACCTTAAAGCCCTTACGTTGCGCTTTTCCGGATTTACCTACAACAAAAATAATAATCACATCATCATTCCATATTCTTAACACAATCACCTGCAAAAGCCCTTACATGAAACAGTTCTACGCCGTGATCCGTGACCAGCAAAACTTCATTCCCATGCGTCCAAACAAAGCCCAATATATTGGTGTTCTTTCCCTTACAAGATTGGGAATACTCGACATTGTCCAGACCAGAGATAGAGGAATAGTTGATAAACTCTACCGAAGTTGTGGTACGTTGTATGGCCAGGATGTTCATGTCCGGAGAAAACTTGATGGAAATCACAGGACCCTTATCCTCCATTCGAAAATTTATATTTTGATCAGGTCCTTTGACCAAAACTCCGGTAACGCCTCCGGAACGGATGGCGAAGACCTATAAAATTTTCAAGACAACAACAAAATTGTGGAAAAAAAAATAAAAGATTGTACTGACTTGCTGCTTTGAATCATCGAAGAAGACATTGGTAAGGTTGCTGACGGATTCGAATCTCATGGAATCTGCCGAAAGTTCCAAGTAGTAATCATCGCTTACTTCCTGCTCCGCGACTTCCATGTCTATTTGACAGGTTTACTCGTAGTAAACGACCGTGAATATAATTGGGTGCAAGGAATTATCCACCGTGCACAATATTGCCAACGTGATTTGTCCGAAATCTTGAGTGACAGGAGCTTCTTGTATACATATATTATCGTATTATGCATCAAAATGGCAGCAACGTATTGGACAAAGTGAAATGAATTTGTTGGTCGTACAACGATCGTACGTCCGTAAAACAAATCTTTTCTGGTGGCTATAAGTTTAGCAGATATTATATCCGTTATAGTAGTGAAAAGTTTTTGGTAAAATAATGATTATAGTGGTTTGACTTGCATATTTAACCTCCAAACTGAATGTTAGAGGCAAAAAGGAGTTTTGTGATTTCAATGAGGAAATTGTACATCACACTACAAGATACTATATCGTAATAAATATAAGTATAATGTGAATGGATTATGAGCCCCAGGAAGAGGAGAGCCCAAGAGCTGAATACGTTTAATGAAAGCAACAGATTCAAACCTCGCCGTAGTTCACTGAGAGTGAATTTGAGTTATGCCTCGAATGCCACTAACTCTAACAATGGATCTGTTAAGACTAGAAGTATGCAGAAAAATGCTGTTCGTAAACGCAGAAGTGATACCGATCAATCATCAAAAGAAAGAACCTTGCAGGAAAATGAATCTATTTCTATCAAGTCCAAACTCAATCGGTCGTTTGAAAATAGGCAAAATAAACAGATTCTTACGGATAATACTTTAGTTTACAAAGGAATATACTTAAAGAATATAAGCGTTGTTATACAAGACATTGGTGATAAAGAGCAGGCTCTTAATATAAATTGTACACGATTAAAAAATGCAATCTTGAACAAGACAAAACAAATATTCGACAGACAAAATGAATTTTCTATGAAGACTGCTGCCGTGTTGAAAGCCAAAGATAATTCTACTAAAAATAAATTTAACTTGCAATCCATTGTATCCACTACAGCAATAAACGGTAAATTTACATGTAGTGCTACTACGGAAAATAAAGTGCAGGAAAATTATGCCAACGCAATACCACCAGAGAAGCATCCATTACAGAATAAAAAAAATTGCAAAAATGTTTCAACGTCAAATCTCTTAAAGGGGGAAAAAGCAGTTGATGAATCCAAAAATAAGTCTACACCATTAAAAGAACATTTTTTTTCAAATACAGAAGCCACAATAGAAGCAGCAAAGAAAATTAATAATGATACTGCAAGAAATAATTTTTCACCCACACGTTCTGTGAATATTAATAAAATAAACAGTCCTATTATAACTGGAAGTACTAAAACACTAGGTGCTTTGATACGGCCTTCAAGTCGGCAAAGTAAATTATTCAGTCAGCATAGGAATGAAATACTCAGAACTCCCAACCCAACAATTTTGGAAGATGTAAATGTATCTTTATGCGTACCAATCTGTTGTTCCACAATGATCGAAGAAAATATGCTGGAAAAAACTAATGATAAAAAAGATGCAGAAGACGATCCAATGCCAGATAGAATAACAAGCATGAATAAGATAACTAAAGCAAGTGATACAGCATTATTGAACAATAGCAAAAACAGGGTGAGCAAAGATAAAGATGTCCAACCCAATAAAATCGATACATCTATAATGAAAATATCTAAATCAAATTCAAATGCTCAAGCGTCAGTGAGTGCAAGCAGACAAACTAATGATTTATTAAAGAACAACTCTAAATCAGTAGAATATTCTGACTTGAATCATCATAGCGGTAATGCATGTCAAACAAATAAAAGTATTTACAGCAATACTCCTATATCTATGGAATTGACTATGATTCAAAAACATATTCTCTTGCAAGAGACGGCAAATACAATGCAAAAATGTGATAAAATACAACGCAGCAGGCAAACTATGTCGGATGCTGTAGATGACAGTAGAACTATTCGATCGTCTTTGGACGTTAATACTTCTATTGACATGATAAATGATGTCAATGAAGATGATAAACAAGAACCAGAATATAATATTAAAAAAAATCAAGTGAATGATATTATGCCTCTTATAGCTAATGAAGATATTAGAGAAAGTGTAAACACTGTTCGAACGTCTCTGCAAATGAACACATCTTTGGATGCTCTAAATATGCCGTCATCTACGACAGATAAAAATCTAAATGAACAAAATGACCATGAAAATTCACAAAATAAAAATAGTACACAAAGATCCAAAAAGGAGGATGCAAATGATTTTGATATATTAGAGAGGACTAGTTTAATTGACAGACTAAATAATGTCCCCACAGTAAGAAATAATAAATGTATTTCTGAAGCTAGCAAGGAACGTCAACATCCTGGAAATTCAATGACAAACACAGGCAATGAAAGTTATGTGCAAGCTACACCATATCCAACTGATCGTTCTTTTTTGAAGACTTACTTAAAACACATTACAACAATGCAAAATGCATGTACAGACAAAAGTACATTACTACAAAGCACAAGTACTGAAAGTAAACTAAAAGACAAATTGAAAAATCAAGAAACAGATCAACCACGAAAAAGTCCACACTGTTCGTAAGTGTATAAATTATGATATTTTACACAAATATTTATAACTAATATTTTCTCTTTCTTATTCCAGAAAAACAACAATATTCACAGATGGAAATGTTCACAGTGAGAAAAATATACACAAGACTATTATCTTAGATGACTCCTCTATTTCTGACTTACTTTGTCCTAAGCAATGTGCAACAGTATTCATAGAGGATTCCTTAGAAAAAGAAGAGAGAGAGATAAGCAACAACAATTCCAATATCATAGATAATGGAAAGATGCTGAAAAAGGGCAAGAAGAAATTAATGTCACTTCGTGAAAATTCACAGCTGTTATCTCTCACCCCACAAGAACAACCACTTCCAATTAAATCAACAGTGATTCCGAAAATACAGAAAAGACATAAAAATAAACGGGTAGTGAAAAAATTAAAAACGGCTGCGGAAGAAAAAATTAAGGATAACTCCCTATTAGAGGACTATATGGATGTACGTCCTGCTAGAAAAGAGAAGGAAAAGAAACCTCGAAAAATATTGAGTAAAAAAATTCTTATCAAAAAACGTGTCAATCATATGCTAAGCCAATTAGATGAAAATATGCAAAAGACCAGCTTTGAAAAACAGACAAATCCAACCAGCGTAAGCAAAAATTCTATGAATAGCTTTCAAAATGAAAAAACAATACCAACACAAGTGCAAAAAGAGAAATCTCGTAAGATTGTTATCGTCACCACCGGATTATCTAAAGCGTAAATAATTGTCAATATTGATTATGATCTATTTTGTGCCAACTTAAAATCTCTGATCGTTAAGCTCTTGATTTTATCTTCACAGGGATAAAAATTTGGTACAGAGTATTGTAAAAACTCTTGGTATGGCTCGAATTGAATCGCATGTGACACGCAAGACAACGCATGTTGTAAGTACAGGCGTGCGTACAATCAACCTGCTGCATGGAATAATACGAGGTTGTTGGCTCGTTAGTCTTGAATGGGTTCTACAATCATTAGGAAGTAACCAGTGGATAAAGCCAGAAACATATGAGCTAATGCATTTTTCAAAGGCAGTTTTGGTGAGCCACGTAATGTAATCTCTCTGTAGTAATCCTTAGTATCTTATGCATAACATGAATATAAGATAGAGTACAGTCATAAAATCTTAATCCATTTTTGGAGATCAAAGGAGATTATGATATCTTATATGTGATTAGGTATGTGTATATAAATACATTTACCAACTACAGGAATTTATTTGTTCACAGGAGAATCGCAGGGACAGACAATTATTCGGGGATTCTTATGTGCCAGAGTTATTTGCAACATGCGGTTTAATACATGTTCAAAATGACACAACACCTCCATGTGACATTATTAAAGATCTCATAAAAACTGCAGGTGGTCAAATTACGGAGGATGAGCAAGCAGCAAAAATTTTTATTGGTGCAAATGGTTTAAAAGAATCTTGGGTTTTGGACTCTATTACGACTGGTGAATTACAGTTATATAGCTCATACAAAAGAGAAAGTAATTAATATATAAAAAACTGAAAGTAATTTTGAGATATATTATATGCAATCATATATTCATTTATACCTACATTCAATCAAGAATTTTAATGCCATATACATTTGTTTATATAATATTATTATAAACAAATATTTCTATATTCTTTTATGTAAACATTCATAGAATGTCACTTCCTTTTATATGTACAATACATATAGATTATAGATTTATACATTTAATATAATAATAATACATTTTTACTTTTATTTACACACGCTAATATTTGTAAATATATGTTTAATAAAAAAAAATAAATAAATAAATAGTTTTTCTTTATGACAATACAGTATCAAATTGTGTATGTTAGATACTTATACTTGCAACTGCACATAGAATTAATTTTAACAAATGTTTCGTTATTTGCACTATATACACATACTTTTTACCACTACACTAATTAACAGTAATTTATAAAAAAAAAGAAGTAGTTGATAATTGCATACTTATATATGTATAAACACGTACAACGTTCTCCTTATTAATATCACTCTATTTAGTTCTTTGACATCCTTATATTTCAAAACGATACAATTCCCGCTCTATCGCTCTCCTTGTAATTTCTTAAAAGTGAATGGATTAAAAAATGATTTCGCATGTCTATCGGGATTACTCAAACCTGAGTCACTTTTAAAGCGAATCGAAAGTGAAAAAACAGTAAATATGACGTTTCACCTCGCACCTCCCAGGTTAGGTTATACCAAGCGCGTACTCGTAACCAGAAGCTCGAACGTACAATGTGTCAAATTGATGTGCTTTTGCTAATATGTATATTTCTACACATTTATTAGCAGCCTGATTGAAATATTATAAAGAAATATGGATTATATTTATCCGCAGTAAGTATCAAATTTTTTATATTTCTGGAGGAATATCCACAGTTTGTTTACGGACGGCTGACTGCGTTCCAGAATGTTATTTCGAAATACTTCGGTGGATTTTAACAGCCGGTGGGTTCACCTCTAATGAAATGTATTGTATTCAAATCATTGGCCAAAGAAGTTTAATAATGTTATTGTGTTCAGTATTTGAAACTATTTATAACAATGATCATTTAGTACTCATTGATAATACTTATATATATAAATGCCTATGTGTGAATAACTGTGTGCATTTATAAGTGTAATAATAAAAGCAACGAAATTACATGTTACCTATTATTTTTTATTCCTGTTTATTCATTCTTTTAATCCTTTTACAAATTCATTACAGTGTGGCAGTGCACGAGGCTCCATCTCCAGAAACTTGCATTCCAGTGCCAAGGCATAACACTACTATTATAACAGATGTATACGCTGGAATACCTGAAAATTTATTACTTAACGTTATTGGATTTTTGGTGAGGAATGTTTTAATCCATGTACATATACGTAACGCCTCATTAATTTTACAGAAATAATATTATATATCAGTGTAATATTATATATACTTTCTTATACTTTCAAAATTTACGATTGAATACTTTTCAGTTCCTTGTGATATTATTTGGCCTTTTACGAAAAAAGGCATGGAACTATGGACGCCTTGCTTTATTACACAAAACTGATAACAGGTGGATGGAATTATTTTATGGGGACAATGAGGGTAGGGATACAGACATGATATGTATTGAAACGTCTGTTAATTCCCAATTATCTCATGTGGATAGGGGTTTTTTGACATGGATAATTACCGCCTTTAAAGTAACGTACGTACTTGTAAAACCTCTACTCACCTTAATGAAATACTACTTATCATTTTATGAATAAATGTATTACAAGAAATCCTTTAAAAAATGGTAAGAAATATAATGTGCTTTATTTTAGAGATGCAGAGCTGTTAAAACGTGCTGGACCAGATGGTTTGCTTTATATTTCGTTCGAACGCTATCTAATTATCCTAACTGGTTTGATGGTTGTTGCATCCTTATGCATAGCTTTACCCATTAATTTCCATGGGAACATGCAAGGAGACAATGCTACTTTTAGTCACACTACATTATCTAATTTGGATCCAATGTCTTCTTGGGTGTGGGTACATACGATTATAATTTTATCGTATTTACCTGTAGGTGGATACATAATGAGACATTTCTTGAAACAGGTATGAAATTAACTAGAATTTAACAAGTTTAAAATGTCAATATATTATTCATATATTTAACTCTGAATTTTTTTTTAGGTGCGAGATGCCAGGCATGGTGGAGAATTAGCAGCAAGAACGCTACTAATTACAGAAATACCCAAGCATCAGTGTAGTGTTGAAACTCTCACAACTTACTTTAAGTATGCATATAAATCTATGCACATTTATCATTTTCCATGAATTAATTTATGTCTCTTCCTACGTTTCACCTAATATGATTTTTTTTTTTTTAATGTAATATATCATTCTATTGTATACATACACATACTTGCAGGGAAACGTTTCCCACCTTAACCGTGGAAGATATTACATTGGCTTACGACATTCGACGGCTTTCTACTTTAGACATAGAAAGGGATGGTGCTGAACAAGCTCGTTTATATTGTGAGAATTATGCAAGGAAACGAGAACCGTTGAAGATGTACCCATACCCGTGTGGTCATGTAATTGGATGCTGTTGTAAGAAGGTAATTGTATAGTACTGCACAAACAAAAGAATGAAATGGGCATCTTTTTTGAGGAGTTTTTTTTTTCATATTTATAGCAAATTGATGCACAAGATTTTTATACAACCGAAGAACTCAAATTGACCGCATTGGTCGAGGAGGAAAGAAAGGTTGCCCTAAACAGGCCACTCGGAGTAGCATTTGTAACTTTAGGTATTGTATTTACTTTTGTGAAACTGATTATTTATTATAATTTATTTATTACTACATTTCTAAAATTATCATCGATATAGGCACACCAGGAGCTGCAAAAGCTATGCGTAAACAACTTCGATCTGCCCCAACTGTCAAATGGGTAGTCGATTATGCCCCCATGCCTTCTGATATTTTCTGGGAAAACCTGAGTATACCAAAACCTTGTTGGTACCTGAATGCAATACTTATAAATCTCGCTTTGGGGCTTGTATTATTTTTCCTCACAACACCGGCTGTAAGATTTTCAATCTGTGGACAAAACATGAGCATCACTAGCTTGCCATGAATAACGAACATGTCATTTTCGCATTTACAGGTGATAGTGACTGCTGCAAATAAGTTGCCGATAGCCGGAGAAATAAAGACTCTTAGCCCAGTATTGTCTTCTTTTTTGCCAACTGTGCTGTTGGTTAGTGTAGCAGCTTTAATGCCCGTATTGGTTGCAAGGAGCGAATCATTAGTCAGGCATTGGACCAGAAGCAGTCTTAATCGCGCGGTAATGAGAAAAACGTTGCTGCTCTTGTTACTTATGGTCCTTATACTACCTAGTTTGGGGCTAACTAGTGCACAAGCATTGCTTGATTGGACCGTAAATGTTGGAAATAATACCGGAAGATGGGAATGTGTATTTTTACCTGATCAAGTGCGCATCAATAAAATATTAGTAAAAATAATACTTGCAGTACCATTAAAAGCAAAGTAATTACAGTGATTAAATAACTGTTTTTCAGGGTGCATTGTTTGTAAATTATGTAATAACTGCAGCGTTGCTTGGAAGCGGATTGGAACTCGTCAGATTTCCAGAACTCGCTCTGTATACATTCAGGCTTTGCATCGCCCGTAGTAGAGCAGAGAGAATACATGTTAGAAAGGCAGTATTATGGGAATTCCCTCTAGGTGCACACTACGCATGGTTGTTGCTCGTCTTCACTATGACTACTGTGTACAGTGTAGCTTGTCCTTTAATTACTCCATTTGGATTGCTCTATCTCGTAGTCAAACATTTGGTAAGTATGAACATTCCAATGATCCACATGTTTCCAACATAAGCAATATTTACATAACAGTGCCTTATGTGTCCTTCATACAGGTGGATAGGCACAACCTGTGTTTTGCATATGGCCCCAGTGTAGGTGGCGGTAAGCTGGCAGGAGCTGCTGCAGGTGCTGCTGGAGCAGCGCCAGTTTTAGCTCAAGCCGCACTCTTGGCTTTAGGCCTAGTAAGGAGAGGCTTGTCACCTCTAGCTGCGGTTCAACTAAGTGGACTTGCAGCTAGCATCTTGGGTCTAGTAACTGGAGCTACATTACCATCATCTAAGCCTAAGGTAGGATACGAATAAGTTTGACGTTAATCAATGAAGTATCGCATAAAAGTAAAATTACCTCTGTCTTAGGTACAAGCACCAAAAAGAGATCTATCGACTGGCCAGAACTTCATTGCGCCTGTATTACGAAGAAAACAAGCTTCCTTGGAGGAAACCATATCCGCTGATTCAATGCTGGATCTTAACCTTCCAAGTCCTAGAAGCACCACATCTTCTATACAGGAGAGTCCGAAACTATATCAGGACTACGGCAAGGAATCACAAGCATAATTATTTCATTTGTATTTAATGTGCATGCGCCGAACGTATAGGGAAAGTATAATTTTAAAGTATTATATTATATTATGCGTGGATATGTTCTAATGTAATGTTGTACAGCACGAAGTGCACTGTATAAAAATAATTTGATATACACTTTTTAAATGTAGGAAGTATAAAATGAGTCTGTGCATGCTCATTGTTTGTATGTATAGATTGCAATATGTAGAATATAATTCAAGTTTATAAAAGCAATTTGCTTACAAATTGGGGGTTGTAGAATTGTTCAGGCAAATTCCATATAATGATTTGGATTAACCTACCCTGTTTCTAGAGTATTGAATGCAAACCTCAGAATTGTTGATATTTTAATCATTTCTAAGAGAGGGTGGAGTTTAATTTATAAAAAAAAAAAAATAAAGATCTTAATATTTTGCTTATTTAACTATGTTTTAAATGTACTCTTATTTAATACCAAATATTTTGTATAACGCTACATAATGTCTTTAACGTCTAAATGTTTTAAAATGAATTACAAACCACGTAAAGTTGCATATAGTCTTATGTACAGAATAATAAATTTTGTAGCGTTTGCAATTCACTATAGCTAATTTTTTATGCATTAGGTGTATAAATCAATTCATTATCTATACAGTGAACCGATTATAAATCAGTTTTAATGTTAAATAATTTCTCTACTGTTTTCATTCACAAAAAATTGCGCAGGGTAATCAGAAATGATGATAATTATTTCCAAAGTTAAAAAGTATTACATTGTATTATAAACAAAGGCTAGTTTTTATTCAAAAAGAAAAACGAATTAGTTTTTACACCTAATATTTTATTACGCAGAAATATTGTATATATTGAAATTTCTGATAACTTTTTTGATCCTTGAACCGTGCAAAGCAGTGATAATAATAATAATAATAATAATAATAATATAATAATATTAGATATTACTGCTTAAATACAGTTGAGCACAATTCCTATTAAGGTGATGTAAGTCACAGTTTTCATTACTGCGTAAGACATTTGGTTTGTAAGCGGGACACTTGCATTTTCACTAACTATAAGAATGTACTATAGCAAAATGAAATATGTAAGTTCATATATTTTTCTGTCTGCAGTGGGCAGGGGATACATTTCGATTATTCTTATGAATAATAAATCCTTTACATACCTATCTAATTTAGAATAAAAACGTAGCCGCCGGGTGGGCTGCGCATCAAATGAATAAAATCCTTTTACATTTCGAACGGTACATGCTCTATCCATTTACCGCTTTCACGATTAAATAGACTAAAAATAGACTTATATCACTTTCCTACACTGGCTGTGCAATGTTTGAAATGTTTCTTCATACAGTATTTACTTTTGCTTGGTCGAAATGTACTTCTCAATAATGTTATCAATAAAGTTGAACTAAATATAAAAAATCGTCTCTTATAGTATATACGATATTCGTATGCGTTATACCTTAATACTAATTATCTTTAAAATTTTCCATAGTCCTATACGTCATAACTGCTAAAATGCTGTATCAAGGCAGTGTAAAAGTACATGGAATGCATCCTTATAAACACTTCGTCAAGTGAATTTATAACATAGTAAGGTGATATTAGAAGAAACAAAAGGTAGCAAGTTTATAAAATGTATCGTACAGTACTTCAAAGAAACATTGGACCCTGATAATAATAAATTTAACCGAACTTTATCAAGGCACTGACCTACCGTGATATTACATCTTAATTAAACTAAGCTCTTCAATTATACGTGCTTGTTTAAAATAACATATTGCTAAACAATATACATATCATTACATATGCATGTCAGCAGATAAGTATAAATATTTTATGTCTAAAGCAGCGAATAATACTTCGATTAGATGTAAAGATTAGCAAACTGTGTTTTCTTTTTAAAGTCACATTTTTTTGCACAGTCTTGATTTTAGCAGCGAAGTTCCCTGTGCCAATAAACATAATGCAAATTATTAAGGTAAAGAAAATATTTTAATGGTGTTACACTTGATGGTGTAGCATACTCAACCAGGATTATTGAATTACTCAAGGCGAATGTATATCAAAATGTTATAACAAAATGTATTTTATTAATATTACAATACGATCGAGTTTCATTAAAATACGTGATTTAACCCGAGACTTTATTTGCCACGGAATGATTCTGTTCCACCAGCTTATTGATGAATACAATTACTCCATATCCGATGCGCAAAAACACTGTTATCCCATTATCATTATACAATTTACGATTATCAATTTGTAAGACCCAAATTTATACACATTATATGGAATCTTCGCGCATTTAATTCTATCAGGATGAATATACTGAGTTCATTCAAATAGGCTACCACCAATTATGGCCTCCAGTTGACTAGAAGTAAGATTACGAAACTTCTCCGATTGATTTTCCTCCTTTCTCAAGCTAAGAGATAATCGATGCAATGTTTTTTTCTCCATTGCTTTGGAACTGTTATAATCGTACGATATAAAGGCAGTCTGCGTGCTCTCCTCATCTTCCTCTCTTTGAGATTCTTCGCTTTCTTCGCTGCTTGGATGAACCTACGAGGCACATTGCCACTTAGGGATCTCATTACAATAGAAAGTCGATATTGGTCGAGAGATCATCTTGACTATAACAAACTATGCTTCAACTAGCTAACATCGACTAAGATTAATCCGCTCAAACTACATGGTCCATATCAAGGTACTACTAGGCATATGGTAAAAAAAAAAAAGTTTTCTATATTACTGACAAAAAAAACTCAATAATAATAATGGATACTACTCACCACTGTACTGCTGAACTTATATACATGATATATGGCAACTAAATAAACAAATGCCTATTGATCATCAACTTACGATACAGCGTATCTTTACTTACTACAGTTTATTACGAGTTATGAATCCAAAGAGAGAATAGCAGTAAATACACACTCACTCGCATGTACAAACTTAAACGGAACATTGTTCGCTCGCTACTAGTTTTCACTACTGCCAATGTCAAGGATAGGATGCTGGGAACAGTGAAAAATAATTAAAAAAAAAAAGGTTAATTGTCATTAATCTTCTTTTTTTCTGCTGGAAACATCCTAATCGTGGATATTACATTTAACAATGTTATTTTCATGTTGCTACAACGATATTCACAGTCTCTTACAGAAGGCTTGTACAATATTAAGTGCAATGTAAAATTAAATGAAATTTAAAGTGCTAAATTAAAGAACAGAGAGAAGCTGCTCGCGCGTAGAAAAACTCCCGGTGAAAATGTCTCCTAAAATATGCGGAACCCCTTTTCGCACAATCGAAGGTCGGACTATCCTACGAATGCAACTTTGGTACAGCGACGACACATGCGTCGAGAGCAAAGATACCAAGAGGAATAAAACAAAATCGCATTCTTTTTGCTAATTCCGAGCTTTATCGTTTATTCCTTTATACTGTCGCGGCCTATGTCGCAGCTGAACGAACATTCGACTATGTTAAAATCTCCGATACAAAATTTACCTCATCATGCATCACCACCACCAACATAACAGACTGCTATAGTTTACTTTATGCGAATACAAAAATGTACAAAGTGGTAATAAAAAAAAAAAACGAAAAAAAAAGAGGAGGGGAGACTAACGGGGAGACTAACGATGTTCGATGCATAAAACATATCTAAATGAAGCCTTCGAGATATAGGTGAGAATTTCTTAATGAGTAAATGTTCCCCTGTATTTTACTGGGATGACACACATAGTGCAAGGTTTCATCTCACCTCCACTATAGATACTCTTGGCGATGGTTCGCGCGGCGCAGCTTTCTCCATTATGATAGGACTACCAGACGTCGAAGAATATTCTTTGTCAGTTTCAGGATCGTTATCCGAATAATCTTTGTCATCGTCTGCTGATGATTTCTGCATCTCTATATTCTCGTGCAATTTACATACAAAACCTCCTTTTTCGCCGTACTCAAATAAATGACCATCTAAGTGAACTGACAACCCAATTTTATTGCTAATTTTATCCGATCAGTTTGAAGTATTAGAGTACCGTAGATGATCTTTACCTTGGCAGAATGCACTACTGCAAAAGGAACAATGTGCAGAGGTGCGACGACCACACTCCAGGCAATGATGCCAAGGACAACTGAATCTCGATTCAGCATCATCGATATCTACGCAGGTTTTATGGTATCGCTTATTACACGTTTTCTGGTCGCAAACTACGAAATCGCTTACTTTCTCTATCATTTCGCCGCAACACCAACACGTGAAGTGCTTTCTTGTTCTACGGACGTTCAATGAAAAGGCAACATTAAAGTATTATGCATGCGATCTTTACAAAGTGTTTGTAACCTACCGTTTTTGACGCTTTGTTTTATCAGCCTTCTCGAACCTTTTTTGCAATAGCACTGGCATAGCCGACTGCGGCTTTTGCACTTTCAAGCCTATAAATCCACTACAGTTTGGAGCTCCACACAGGCATGGCTTGCGCGTCTCTCCGTCACAAGCTAAATTGTAATTAAAGGTCAATTCCTCCCCAGGTTCTATGTCGTACAATGCGAATAGACCGATCCGCGTATCTCCATTCACAGTCCACTTTTGCGTTTCGCAATTCGGTGAGCAAGAGTGATCTGTGTAGTGAACACACTAATATTATAGACACTCGCATAAGCACATAAGCATTACTCATAAGCACTTACTCATAAATCGGCTCAGATTCCCTTTTGGCTCTGCATCTATCATTCTGTTATTATCTATCGTCAGGAAATAAAAGTTTTCATTCTTCAATTCTTTCTTCCGATGTAACCTTCGCTTATATTCGGCCTCATCTATAACCTCACCCACATACTCTATAACGAACTGCCCCGCCTTTATGGGTTCTAAGCTTCTAAGGCCCCAACCACGGCCCACTGTGTGAAACGGTTCCATCGCTGGGTATTGCCTTCTGACAAAAGCTTGATTATTGCATTTAGCACCAGCTGGGCAAATTCCAGGACTACATTCAACCAATAATATGCGATTTAAACAATCTGTCCCTGGAGCACATGGATTGTCCCACTCTGCATCACAATCACATGCCACAATACTTTCAACTTCGACTGGCTTTACGTTACCAACCGGTTTATTGACCTAAGAATATGTCATTTAAGTTTTATACACGTAGAATAATGTGTAACACATATTGTTTGTAAAATCTTACTTTCAATTTAACATACGGCGGTGGTTTCAAACCCCGTGGACCATACTCCTTGGCAGTGGCTCTCTCAGTTTTCAAGCGTAAATGAATATCGTTTGCTTCCTCCAAAGCCTTACGATAAGTATCATCCCTCATACTTTTCTTACCTATCTGTGGTTTTATGTTAGCATCACCATCTTGATAAAGGAAGGCACGACCCCTAAAGAATTCAGCAATAACAGCAAAATATAAAACAATATGACCTATTGTACAAAGTGCTTTCCATTCTCCCCAGATAAAAGATACTTACCTATGGACCCAATAGTAATTATTAGAACCCAAAAACATGACACAAAATTTACCAGGGCTATGCGGTATTGCTTCTATATTTTCAGGAATTTCTTGAGGATAGCATATACGAGATGGCCACCAACGATAGTTACCAAGTTTTACCCATACAACCTCTCCATATAGTGGCAGCCTGCCCGTTTCACAGTCTTCACAAATGAACGCACCATCAGGTGCATCTATACCTGAATTATTGCAATTTATAATTAAATATTTGTTATAGTGATATAATATTTTTAATAAATTAATATCTGCTTAAGATCAATCCTTGGTTTAGAGCATAAAAAGTTACCAAGACATTCCAGATGGAATGAAGTTGGACAAGTGTCGCAGCAAATCAAACTTCCGCCGCGTGTACACAAAAAACACCACGCTGCATTCAATGGTGGGTGAGGTGCCTGATAATGTTTTGGGCAAACGATTTGACTGCCTGTCAAAATCACAGACCCTGCTGGCAAGCAAGATGTAGATGTATGATAAGACGATGGACAACGTACGCATCGTGCTAATTTTTCATTAGGCGCACGTGAATGACTGTCTTGTGGATTATCCGAACTGCATGTGTGACATATGTGATATGGACACGTCAAGCGACCGCCTTGCCAGTGAGACTATAGCAAAGGAAAAAAGTCCAAATGCTTATAATGCTTTCAAAGAACCAACCTTCAATCTGTACTATAACAATAATTACTGTAGAAGATGATTATAAAGTAGTGACACACATTGCCAATGACATTTTGACATAGATAGCAGATTTGTAAAAGTGTGACAAATATATTGCTGAAAATATGCTGATAATATAATGTCAAATATCTAAGAATATCACCTTATTTTCTAAAATAGTTCACAATTTTATAATCACCCTACATCCATGACGAAATCTTTTTTCCTTACTTGTGGCCATGATTTCAGACAAGAAGAGTGATAATGTTTACCACATGCCAATACAGAACACCTGATTCTGTCTCCTTCCCTTTCATTACATATAAAACACGCAGGTGCTACACCCGACAAACAATCTATACACTTAAAGGTATCATCTTCTTGCTCCTCTGTCTTAGCTAAAGATAAAAAATATACTTTTATATATACATGCACAATACCTCAAAGATTAGTAGTTTTAATATTCACCACTGTTTTCTTCTTCATCAGCAACATTCCTTTTGATTTTCTTTAAATCTTCAAATATCTTATCATCTATCGTGCTATCATCAATGGAATGTTCCGGGCTAGATTCTCCAGGTTTTACACAAGAGAGGTGAAAATAAGAATAACAAGGTCCCCTGCATCTAGTTAGCTTTCCAGTTTTTTCACATATTTGACAAACTTTTTCTTGCTTCATACCCTTAAAAAGATTATAAGGCCTGCTCTTCTTCATTTCCGGAGCCAACATTTCTTCTTTCTCCACCTTCACCCTTGACTTTTTTGTCTCCTTTAAATGTAGATCCGTGTCTAACGACGAGTCTTCTAAATCAGAAGAACTTTCTTTTGGCTGAACATTATTTTCTGACGTTACATACGATCTATATTTCTTGCGGAAGGAAGCATTCATATTGTCCCAAGTCTTCTTTAAGTATTTTCTTATATCGTATTCTGATGCATCTGGATGTTCATCCTCCACCATATCTCTGTTTCTCTCATAATAGACCTCAAAGACACCATCCACATCTTCCTCTGACCTAAACTCAACTTTCTGTACAATGGAAACCTCATCATTGGATTTATAACTGAGTGGGGACAAGGGTGGCGTGTCCGAATTCAATCGGCTGTGACTTCTACCATTCTCTATATGCCTCAAAGTCTTTGATCTTGTTGATTCTGTCTTGTATTGCAATTTTTCTGACTCGTACATCTAAAAAGATAATTAGCATTTTTTAAACTATACAAGTATATCCAACAAAAATTAAATATGGTTTAAGCATAATATTACACAGACTTACGTTATCTTGTTTGGCACGCTTCATCTCCGATTCATTAGAATCATTTGATTGCTTTCTTTTACGAGCTTTCTCCTTCTCATCCAAAATGACGCTTTTTGGAGATTTGGGCTTTGGACTCTTTAATTTTGGTTTAAAAGTATCTGCCCTTTCTTCCGTAGTCAATGATTGTACCTCCATAGCCTCCTCAATAGCACTCTCCCACTTTGACTTTATTCCAGGTTTTACTATAAACGCAGCTGCATACTTAGCATCCTTCTTTCTAACTTCCGCTGTTATAGACTCCGATAACTTCTTAAAATCGGAGAGATTAGTGAAGGGAATTAAACAGTTTGACGATACCCAACTATGCCGCCCTTTGTCTCCAAAATATTGAACATGAATCATGAGCATTTGCGATCTCCCAGTGGCTGTTCCATAAAACAATTGGCATTTAAAATCCTTATCTGTATACTTTACAAATGTGTTACAAATATTCAAATATAAATATTACCTTTTGATTTATGATATATCATTAATACTGGGTCTAAGGTTATAACACATGGCCAAAATGGAAAATTCCCAACTCTGGCCCATGCTAACTGTCCCACTATCCAATTGCATTCCATAGAAGGACTAATTACTTTAGGAATAGACGTGTCATCCATTGCGCTCAACGCGATAGAAGAATTACTAGTGTCGTCTACGTCATTAACTACATTATCTTCATCTACATTTTCATTAATGCTCTCGATCGAATATTGATGTTTACGTGTCTTTGGCATTCTAGAGCTCTGCAAAGGACAAGACAATAATTAAACTGTGGTCCGCCATTGTGGTATTGACACAAAAGAGAACATCGCAAGCTTATCATATAGAAATTTGTAACGTTAGTCTATTAAGATATAGAAAAAGGAATTACATAAGTTCTCTTTAGACGCAATATAAACAATATGGTTTGCCACCAGTGAGGCTTGACAAACAATCGTAGTCCCTAAAACATTATCATAGTTGATTGTAACGTGCCTTTGGTGATATGGATATCTCATTCTTGGGTGACTTAGGTTTTATCGTCCTGCCATAACGACTCGTACCCGGCGAACTCCCGTTGCAACTGGCATCCGAACCAACCCTGTCATTGCTCGAATCATCGTTTCTATTATGCAAATCGCCGTCGGATCCGTTTTGCCCCGGTCTCGTTCCTGTCCTCAACTTACTGGATTCCGCGTTGGTGTAGCTCATAGCTTGACGATTAAATTATCATCTTCGGGTTTCCAGCACCGTCTTGGTACTCTATTATGGAACCTTATATCCTACTCGTGCGACGTAAGCGTGATAAACTCCAGAGCACGTTCATGTAGGGCTCACGCATCGAAAACAATTTCCATTACCGCTGAAAATAGCCGCGATGGCCGATTTTCAAGGGTTACTTTCTTTTTTCCAGGAACGACACATACCAGCCACCAGATCGCGGATATCGACACGTACTTAACAAGAGCTATCACTAAAACCGTATCAGCCTTGCATTAGGAATTTCTGTTATTAATAATAGGAAATTACAACCGAACCTCACGGGGCCACTGGAACGAGATGCGTTTCCCGCGATTTTGGGTGATCCTCATAACCATAACCATTTTCAGTTTTCCACTATGCCACTTTAGTAACTTTTTCCTAATCGTAGGTTATTGTTCCTGGATGGAGAAAATACGGAGAAATTATACGGTAATAACTTTATCTTGATAATTGTTGAACAATCATTTTTTCTACAAGATGCTATTGACAGCGATGATTTCACGTTCAAAATAGAGAAACATTGGCGGTTCGTTGGACAAATTAGCGACGTCCGGTGAGTGGGGAGATAGAGTGCCTTTATTCAGATTTTGACGGTTTTGTGCACGATGCATCGTTGCAGCTGATGTTTGTGTACGTGAAAATGCACCCTAAAACGGACACTGATCCACGAAAAACGTTTTATCCTAAATGAATGAGGGATGAATCTTTAACGACATTTGAATATTTCCCGCGTAGATAAATTTCGTTGATTCTGTAGGAAACTGTGGTTATTGTAGTATTTTGTATACAGATAAATATTTTATTATGCTTAAAATTACAATTTGGAAAATCGAGCGAGAGCATGTTCCTGGGAACTGAAGGCATTGACCTCGTTCAGCCCGTTTTCGTGAGCAGCATTCCTTAGTTCTTCATCGAATTTTTGCAAATCCTCCTTTCGCAACTCCACCAGATATTTGCGCAGCTCAATCACCATTGATGCTCCTTTCTTCAGTAACGGAGCAATGTTCGGCAATTCTTTGATTGTGTTATGCGCCAGCCAAATAATATCAAATCTATTCATGTATTCAGGTTTAGTCTTCAATAATTCCAATGATCTCATAGGGTGAAAGATAATCTGAAAGTATTGCGACTGCAAACTGGATGTCTGTTGTCTTCATTGTACAAATTGTACCTTATGTTTTGGAATTTCTACCCAAGATATATCGCCCCTTTGTGTTTTAAATTCGTAATCATTCATCTGCCACGTCTCTTGTTCCATATTGGCATCCGGCATCTCAGTTACTATGATACCATTTGTAATAGAAGAGTCTCTATGAGCAGCGATGTACATGTCGCATAAAGGTTCCTTGGTTCTTACTTCATGAATAGAACGCATCACTTCTTGTTCTGCCATGTCGGATGCTCTATACTTTCTAAATCAGAGTATTGAACATTACGATAAAAGAATGTATAATTCTGGCACGTGCTTTTGCTATTATACAACGTACTTGCTTGTACTTTTCTCGTCACTCAATGCCCAAGTGAAATACGGACCATTTACAATGTCACCTAAGTAGGCATAATGTAAGAATCCAGGCCCATGCTGTATTATATTGCTCAATAATGTTGGATTGCTTCTGGCTGGTTCACCTTCTAACCAAGTGAATGCCACTCCGTTGTTTCTCCAGAATCTAATCAATGGAGCGATAGTAACCACATATACTTAAACTGATTTTATCGAATATTACATTTAATAAAATATCCTTATAGCCATTTGACCAGGATTACGTTACCTTCACACTAAAGACACATACCTATATTCTTGTATGGTCAAATAAGGAACGTCTCTGGACTTTAATATCATATGAAAATCCCAGTCGAAGACACCTTCTCTGTAATCGTATCTTGTTTTTAGCGAGGTCCGAATTCTACGATCCCAATATTCCACGATAGGAACACCTTTGCACACTGCGCTTCCCCAGAATCTTATGGAAAAGATTTATCATAATCTTTAGGAATTAGCAACGTATGTGATGATCATTTAAATATCCAGTAACTCACTTAAAAATAGCTTCTAAGTGATCTCTATCTTTGTACTTAAGGCTTTCCAAGTTTAACCATGGGCATTCAGTTACATAAGTCACAACATCCGTCAAGTGCTTGCAATGCTTTGCCAGATATTTAGCTGTTGCAGGTCTTAAGAAGGTATTACCCAATAATTCCAAATAATAACGTGTTGCTTCTTGCAGCCCTTAGATACATATACGCGTTTAAACAGTTATCTTTTCCATGATCATTGAGGCGCTATGTTGTTATGTGCATCGGTACATACCTAAAGTTTTTTCTAACGAAGTGCTTATTAAGAGTATGGACCTAGCGACTTGTTCCAATGTTGGCTCGATTACATGATATGTAACAGCACGATCTGGATGTTTATAAGACGACGCTAATGTCTTGGTAATGTGTCTTGCATCGGTGGTACCTACAAGTAATATTTCAAGGCGTTCATGACTCTGATCACTGTTCAGCCGCTCATTGATCTCTATCTGTAGATCTAATGGTGGGCTATATCCCCACCACATATTTTTCTGTATCAGAAACAACTTTTATAATGCTGTTACTTTTAAGGTATCGCAGAAAGTGCATGCCATGCTTGTATTACCGTTGTGTCAATAAAATCACAGAAAGCTTGTTGCCATAGCAACACTATTATATGTGTACATATAAATTACATTTCACACAACCTTTCAAGGAAAATAATACAAACATGCAGTGCACTTTAGACACCGGTGTCTCCTGATGAAATATACTTTATCATATTTTACTAAGTACATACCTATGCCTGCCTATGTTGAACTACAAATAGACACCTACACTAAGCTAAATGGTAATAGAATTTTTAAGAAGATAAGAGAACATTTTAAGAAATAGAGGAATCAGTATTATATTAAAATAAAAAGTCAAAGATTTATATAATAAAATTATAAACATGTTAGCGACAGTCGTGTCCTTTAGACTTATAAAACCATTTATTTTACTCCTATAATATAGATTCTGTGACACAGATAAAAATAACTCCCTTTCGAACCTTGATTGTACAAAGGTTCCTTATAAACATGCTCATTTTAATTCGATCTGCACGACACTTCATTTATCCCTCTTCTTCTGAGCTCGTTTGTTACCACATCGTTGAAGGATATCCGTGATAGGTCCTTTATGTTGAAATATAGCAATGAGCTGTGTGCGTGCTTCATTCATGCCTTCGCTGATTAAGCTACTACGCTGCATATTTCCTTTAATCAGTTCATTAACTCGCTCGAGTCCATCATCTTGCCGATTTTTGATGGTTTGCTGTGATTCCAGCATCGTCAATGTTGTTTTTAACTTTTCGTGTACCTGCATAGAATCGATGACATAAAAATTAAGATTGGTTGAAAAGCTGAGTGTGCATCTACTAGGATTGTGAAATTCCACACACCTGTTTTTCAAGATCTGCAATGTCTTCCATTTGTGCAGTTAGGTGATACACCTTCCAACCATTAAGCTTTTGCAACACGTGCTTTTGCTGTGCCAGTTCAGCAACGGTAGGTCTTCTTTCTTCTCGAGGCCGCACATCGCTGGGTCTTCGATAATGGTGAAGTCGGCCACCCCATCTGTTTTTCCAAGAGGAACCTAAAACATTCAACGACATCCAGAATGCTACTCATAAAGCATGAAATTAAGAAATATTTCTGAATCGAAATAATTTGTCTGCCACATACATACATCATCATTTTTTATTTATATATTTATTTATTCATTTGTTTCGTTAAAACTACTGTCATAGAAAATAATTAAGAAATGATATATGGGATTGGAACTCGATCTTCTTTGCGGAAAAACTTTCTTCTATCTACATTACCATATCACTTGGCACAGTTATAGGCGAATAATAAATTTCGTACCAACCTAGCAAGCTCGGTATAGGCCTTGACCTTATAGCAACCGCTGCAGGTTGAGGAGGAGATTTCAGGTCACATTGTAGCCCAAGCAATTGCCTTTTGTCGGATGCCTTTTCCTTCGGTTCTTCTTTGACTTCCCTCTTCACCTTTTCCTCCGTGATAAATTGCATTTCTTCTTCTGTACATCTCGGCTCGGTTAATTCAACCCCCGTAAGTTGTTGCTTACGGGGTTTTTTTCTAGGCGACATTTCAACGGTTGGATTTATAGTTATCCTAGACTGTTCTGGTTCCTCGTCGAGGCCCGGCGATGAAGTCGCGGAGACGGTGGTAGAACCTGAACTTTGACAACCTCCACCATCATGATCGCCTCTCGGGGAACAAGGTGGGCTGGACGTTGCTGTAGCTGGTGGCAAGGATGCTAGTACAGGAACTAAGTTTTTGGCTGCACCTGAGTCAATAAGGCAAAGAATTTCTACCATGATTTATCTCTTTGCTAATGCACAATCTACTTGGAAATAAGTGACAATACGCACTATAAAAGTGATTAGACATGTTGCATAATACTATTCATAGAGTTATCATACCTTTAATTGGTGAATTGTCATGATCTCTTTTTCTAAGTATGCTTGGTCTTGGAGATGCATTTGGTTTTGTATGGGGTTCATCATAACTAGGTTCTACGAGTAACCTTACTGGTTGGACAGACGTTTGCCGGTATTGAGAATACGTTCCTACATAATAAAACATGTTTAATAACACATGATTCTTGATATTTGCAATGACTTTATAGTTTAGACATTATAATACGCTCTAAATACGAAACTATTATTATACACACCTGTAGTTTCAAAGGAATAGTAGGTGGTAGTGTGCGGTGGATGCAAATACTGTCCTTGTACCGATTGTGCAGGATTAGTAGTAGAATTATTATTCGTGCTACTGGTGGAAGAAACTCTGAGACCAGGTTGTTGTGGTGGTTTAATTTGAACGGTTTGTCCAATGTTTTGCGTTTGAGCAGTTTTAACGGGTGCAGCTGTCACCCTTGCTGGCGCTACGGGTAATGGATGAAGGGACATTCCTGTTATTCTCGCAACCGTAGCGGGAGCAGGCTGTGGTATTCGAGTTGTATTCGAGGTATTAGCCGTAGTGGCGATTACTCGTGAGACAGTATTAAGGTTTGACAAAGAAGTCACAGTTTGAACAACACGTGGCGTTGTTTGTTGTTGCTGCACCTAAAAATTTTATCTCCTTTCATTATTCAGATCAAAAGCGCTAATCACGCTTTTTCCATAAAAACAAAAAAACGACTTTTATAATCTACGTTAGTACCAACCTGTTGTGGGGGGATAACGATCCGACTTACAGTACCACTTGATGGACCAGCGACTGTATTGATGGAAAGCTGCCGCGCGACATTGGGTTGTACGGTAACTGAGGCAGTACCAGCTAGTCTATTAGCCGTTCCTACCACAGGAGCTGATACAGCTATACGGTTTACTGTGCCTGCAGTACTCAATGGTCTGCTGGACTGACTGGGCTGTGATTAAATACATGTAAGATTATTTACTTTGCATAAAGGAATTGTAAAGTATTCTATCCCATATACATACTTGAATAGTTTGAGTTGTAGATCTTCCAGGTTGAGAAGTTTGCGAAACATTCGCTACTTGAGGAGTGGGTGGCCTGTTTTGCGTGACGGGTAGTCTAGTAATGCTGTTGTTAGTTTGTAGAACAGGTGCTATCAATCTGGACGGAGTGCCAGGTACCCCAGTGACCATAGTAGCCTGCACAGACCTTCCTTGACTCGTTGGTGTAATTAACCGTGGTTGTTGTCCAGTATAGACTGCAGATGGTGGTCTGGATACACGACTAACCGAAGGTGCTGGATGCCTTTGTGGTTGCGCATATACGACTGATGTTGTTTTAGGTTGCCATTGAGGATTTGAAATGGTTGTACTTATTCTATAATATATAGAGCAATTGTAGTTTTACCTATTAGATTATTGCAAAACATATAAAGCATGTATATTGATACAAATAAATTACACTTTATACAACCATGAAAAATAATGCTATTTTATATATATATGCATTCAAAAATTTGCAAAGGCTATTTATTTGAAACACATATATGTCTATTATTTCTAAAACTATTTGTAAACGTTATTTGAAACAGCTATTATTGTATTAAGAAAAAGAATCGTCTATCTGATTTTCCACTTTAACATGCAAATGTTATTAAATCTCATGAGTTTTTTTGTAGTAAGCTTTGCTTATTGCATATCTCAGAGTTACACTTTGTAAAATTACATACATACCCTGCTCTTGTTGTTGGTACAGTTTGTCCTGTATTTGCTCTCACAATAGGAGTAGCAACAGTTGATCTTGGTGCAGAGATGTTAGCAACAGCTGCAGGTCCACGTGGGACATGATAAGTCGCAGGCATGTTCGACACTTGCTGTGGTTGCTGGGGCAGCTGCTGCGCTTGTGGTTGACTCTGGCGATCCACTGTGCTCAGCATTCCTGGCGATATAATTCGGACCGTAGAACCGACGGAACAGAGCTACAACAAGTATATTATTTGTTTCCTTGTTTACAATCAAATCGAGCAAATAGGCAGATATTATAATTCAAAAACTACAACATCTAATGATAAAAGATTACACTGAATATTACCGTAGTGGTTATTTTATTAGTTTCCGCCGTTGAGGTTGTACCAGATGGTACAACAGGTTTCATTAATGACAGTTTTGGATTTATATCCAACGAGACAGACTTTCCTATTAGACTAGTAGGAGTCCCAACGGCTCCAACAATGGTCTGTGTAGGCTGTATAGTTTGTACATTACTTTGCACAACGCTCTGCACATTCTGTACATTTTGCATACTTTGCATCGTAGTCAAATTTTGGGCTATGCTTTGCACAGACGTTTCAGGCAAACGTTTATCACCGCCACTGTCCATTGAACTTAACGTTGTATTCATATCTACTCTGAAGAAAAAGTCAAAGGAGGGAAGTTTTTAACACGGATTAAATATCACAGACATACACTCAAAAGAGTTATACGCTGTGTTTACAATTTTTGGAAAGTCATTTAAACACGTTGCACCACATAGATGAAAATACACTGCGGTTGAAGCATAGAGTGCCCGACCCATATCGTTTTAGAATACATAAGATTTTTCTCCTTCTTTAAACGTTATTATTTGTTAAATAATAAAAGGAAAGGAGGAATTTAGAGGTTACGAGGCTTCTCAGCCCTCCAACGAGTTATACGGCACTGACAGTTCCCACGAAGAAGGTTCCTTGGCGATCTTCGTGGTACGCGAAGTAGAATGTATTTCGCGTAGCACAAAACGCAGTATTTTTTCATCTTTTAATCTGACAGCAAGCAGTACACCGTGAAAATATTGGCGATTATGGCCCATACCTTTCTAGGAATAGACGGGCTTAAGATCATTACAGTATTATTCAGGCGCGCGCGTATGGCATTTTTAAAATAGCTCGATTTCATTGACATTACTCGTAAAAAAACATTTTACAACCGACACAGCACCTTCCGCATTGCTACAGAAGTTTGTAGCGCCTAATGTAAGCACAGCACAGTGTAGGCAAGACTCAGTCCGACAAACAAATGCTCTAACATTTCTACCGCGTTTTACGTAGGGACTTTTAACTCCTGTGGCTTTGCACGCCGACATCTTTTTTCTTTGCCGCAGCGAATAAGCGAGGACGATAAGAAACGAACGTTCAATTACAAACAAGATGGTGTGCAGTGCCAAATCAAAATTTCCTATGATTCTGGCTCATGCGGAAGAGTTACATATAAGGGAGTCTACTGTCTATCCCGGAGAATTATTCAGGTATTCTGTTGAAAAAGGCTTCCATCACTATCCAGGATCATACGGTAAATAGAAGCTGGAATATGTTCGTGGAGCTGTCAGACGGCAGCCGGCTGGATCTGATTTATCAACTTTAGGATCGACATGCGCGCGATTTACAAACTGCGCAGAAACATAATTATGGTCATCATTATATATATCGATATATTTAGTTGTTTTATTCATAGAAATAGGCGAATATAATATTAAGGAATCGAATATAAGTTATTGCCAGTATAAGGAGATAGAAAAGGAGGGTGTTAGCTTTAAAGATTGAAAAATATCCTTCAAGAAGAAACACCTGTGATAGAGAAGTGGCGGGTAAACTTCTAATTGACTTTGGAGACTTTACGCGGAATAACTCTGAAGCTCTGGAGAATAAGCTTGCAGCATACGAGTGTGGTGTAGCAAAGCTAGGGAGCACTCGCGGCAATCTCTCACATTCAAACATGTTGATGCATCTCACTCGTTCTTAACGTGTTTTTCTCGCTCTAAATATATTTCATTTGCTTTCACATATTTCGTTCTTGGTCTCAACGCGGTCTGATACGAAAGAGCTGGAAAGTCATAAACCCGCGCAACTCTTATGTCTGCTTTCATCGATACCGTTTCCCGCGCAGCACGAAGCAGTAAACGATAAACAGGTGTTAATATATATATATATGTTTACTATGTGTAATTGGTGTTTATGAATGTAGATACAGAATCTATGGATAAATATTACGCATATATAACTTATATGGTTTGAAATGTGTTAAAAAAATTGTCGTTTGCTATTTTCCCGCTAATATTCCGCGAGAAACACTGCGCTCTCTGTCTTGCTGACCACTCTTGTATGGATGCTAAATTATTTGGATCCTTGATTTGCTTTCATATCCGCTGGTGATATGTTAGTACGTTAACACACGAATAATACTACAGAACGTTCGACCAGAAAACTGCTTATAACACATAAAAAACTAATGTACGTGAGATTGCAGAAAATATTTAAGATTTTCATGATTGTAAAATCTCATGGAATTATTCTTTTAAACATACAAATAAAAAAGAAAATTGGAGCCCCTTTTTAGTTCTTGTTCATTTGCAGAATACACAGCAAGCTATCACGATCAAAGTGCTAAAATGGTGAAGAAACGTATTGACGGGCGTAGATTAGCTCAAAACGTTGGAGAACAGGTTATTCTCTTGGGTACTGTGGCCAACGTAAGTAATTACTAAAGCGTAGCATAAGTATAAGCAACAATGGTAATAGATGATCCATTTTTTTTATTACAAACTGTAAATACAAGTATATGTTTGTTATTTGTAAACTTGTGATAACTAGCTTATGATAGAATAAGTTTATATTTCAGTTTGCCAAAATTTTTATAGAAGAATAGTAAAAAAAAAGTGATACTATAGTTTGATTGTATTATGAAACCATTCGCCTCTTTATTTATCATAAAAATAACAATAGCATATTAAAGTGTTTAACATACAAAATAATCTATATCTGATTTGTTTAACTAGAAAAGTTCAAATGGAAAAAATATAGAATTGAAAACAACAGATGGAGCATCGGTGAACGTCACGCTTCCTGAACCACTTGATAGCAACGTTGAGGGTTATTTGGAGGTACATGGTACATTACAGTCAAAATCTACCATGTCTTGTAGCAGTTTTGTCAATTTTCCTGTTCATATGACAGATGGATTTGGTAAGTAGAATGAATACGTTATTAAATATTGAAATATATATACTGAGAATAAAGAGTATTGCAGATGTGGACCAGTACAATGAGATGATAGTTGTACTAAACGTATTAGGGGATAAAAAATGGAGAATGTCAGAGAATGATGCAGGCTTCGTATGAAGAAAAACAAAATATAAAACAACGTATATGAAATCTGAAACCCATTATTTGTTATCCTCAGTATTATATAAAGTCTTAATAATAGATCATGGTTTACTTTATTTATGCGATATCCGCTTTTAATTTAAACGATATCTAAAGCAAAACATGAACAGATGCAAGACATTCTTAGGCATTTCGAGTACTGCCTGAAATAAAAATTCTCTGTATAACGTTTAATCTTCAATTTAAATATATATGATAAATGTATATTTCAATATGCATTGTTGAAAATAATGTATAATATGTGGGGGAAAATCTTTATGTACAGAGAATTTTGTAATTTGGCTAAAATCTCATAAGAAATACAAGTAAACGTTGTTGTAAAAGAAATTTTTTGATTGATTATTATGTCAATAGATACTAGTGTAATATCTTTGAAAAAACAGCATGTTTCTACACCCATGGTCTTGAAGAGTATAAATGGGGCCTCGCTCGTGATTTACTATTCCTCCGATAGAGGTGCTAATTTCACTCTTTCACTCTTATGTCCGAGTTATACTTTCAGTGTTTTTTGTACATAATTATGAAAGAAACGAATTATAATTGCAATCTTTATATTCAGAAAAATTAAACTGAGACTACCCAGGAGCTCTTTTCTGAAGTAATTTCGAAACAAAATTTTTTTAAGGATATGCACTTATTTTAAGTAAATTTAAGAAAAAATTGCAAAGCAACATTGAATGTTTGTAGGAATCCTTAAGGGATTACATGGGTTTCCTCGGATAAAAAATGGCTTATTTTTAACAATTTTTTTTTATATCAAAAATTAAATATTTCATTCAAACTTTTTATTGCCTTAAATATACACATTTGACAAAGAATTTCTGAAATTTTTCTATAAAAATATTTAAAACTCTGCTATTAGACGTCATTTCCAGAGACCCTTCGAAAAAAAGGTGCTTGCACGTTGACAGCAGAACTCATGACAGGATCAACTGAACTAAAAAAAAAAATATGTGTTAAATACCTTAAACTAGAATTTGGACGAAGGAAAAAAAAAGGGAAAATTGGAATTTTGGCAGACCTTTTACAAAAAATTAAAAACTTCGATAAAATTTGCTGCACATTTTTTTTTTAAATAGTTACAATTAAGAAAAAATCTTTCATCCAAATCCTTGTCAATAATATCTCAAAGACGTGTGTAAAATTTCATCAAGATTGGTTCAGTAGTTTTCGAGAAATCTTGATAACCAATTTTAAAAATACTGTTTCGAGAAAAACGCGTTTTAAGTTTTGAGCGACAATAAAACTGGGGAAAAATTTTTTTTTTCATATTTACATACAATCGTCGATTCCTGGCTCATAAAGTAAAGTAGTCTTGCTCGCAGATTTTTTCTCGGCTGCGCATATCCGGTTTTTATCAGCTTTTTGGGTATACTTTGTGGGATTTTCAGCCAAGTTTTAAATCCATACCGTGCATCATTAATAATAAAGCTGATGTTCCTTCATTAAAAGTGCAAGCAGCAACCAATGCAGCAATATCAACAACTTTTGAACCAGCAGAACATAGTTTTGGAGTAATTTTCTAGATTAACTGGTTCAAGCTTTCATTATTATACTGTATGAAACCATCAACACACCGCTCCAAAAGCTCGTCCTTACTAAGATCTTCATAAATAGGTTTCGTTGCAATCAAAATATCATTTGGTAATGGTAAATTTGCCTTTGCCAGAGTTTTTTTAAAATTTTTTTTACCCTTGACTTGTTTTTCCTCAACTGTTTTCTTGACTAAATCACAAAAACGGGTGCCCATCCTCTTCTGCACATGTCTAACGCATTCTTTTTTGTTGACAACAAAATCTTCACCATAAGGTTTGGCTTTGAGAATATCAGACTGCTTTCGAATCCCTATCTCCAATATAATCTACGAACCTCACGCCATGTTTTCTGATAGAGAGTTGAAACATTTCAACAATCGAAGATACTTCCATGTTACCAGATGCTCCAGTGTGATTGGTGTTTTATTGATTTGTTGCGATATGTTCCTCTTTCCACACTTCATACTATGCCGTGTTCAATCTTTTTTTCCAAGACTCATATAATTTACAGTATGAGCATTTTACAAGCACATCCAAGACTTTTCCCAAATAATATTCGATTAGTGTACTCTCGGCATATAGTAATGAAAAGCCATGCTTATTCCCAGTTCCGTCACCCGAAACACTCACATCTCTCGTATCTTCAACGTCGTTTTCATAGTCCGTTAATTGCTTTTCTTGTTTTGCAGCAGAGGAGAATAGTGTCTCAGTAATTGTCACGATACACTCATGTATTTTATGAATATAGAAATCGTATGTTGATTGATTCAAAAAAGAGCAGCGTACATCTATTAAACCGCAGAATTTCTTGCATCCAGCAAGCCCCAGTTCACATCATTCCCACTGTACCACAATTTTAAATCCGAGTCCGAATTTCGAGCATTGTTTAAAATTCACTTTTCCGTTACACAATTTTTCTTTACCTTCATTTTTAATAATATTAGAACACCATTCAAAATATGAGAGTGTTGAAAAAACTAAAGCACAGTCTATAATTTTGTACTGAAGAGTGTCTTCCTCTGGCACGTGCTCCTTGTCATCATCACCTTTTAATTTTTTTGCCGACGTGCTCGTGAAGGAATCATCATTTATCTCTTGATTTTTTATTAAATGATTGTTTCTTTTTTTTTGGTCTGTCTTTTCTACGAGCACCTTCCACTAACTGAGTTCTAGAAACTTTAGGCATTTTGAAATAAAATTACAAGGAACACCTATAACCTCAAATAAACCACGTGGTTCAACAAGTAATGACTAACTGAAGTATTTCTAAGTAGTTGCTCTTAGAAAGTGAAAGAAACGGACAAGAAAGACAGACAAACAATAGATGAGCAGCTGTTCCAATATACCTGCGGCGCGCTGAGCCCAACTGGCTTTGAGCGCGCAACTTCCCAAGGCTCTATCTCCGAAACTATTACTCCGATCGTCTTGAAAATTTAGGACAATATTCTAGAGATGTAGAATTTAATAAGACAATAAAAAAACATTCGATTTTTGAAGCTGCGAAACCTATGTAACACCTTAATTATACAAAGCATATTTTAAAAAGAAAATCATGAAAAAATATTGTTTTCTCTCTGTAAAAAATACGGACAATATATGACTAAATTTGAATCATTGGTATTTTTAATCCTTGTCTCTTCCTCGATTGTTGCATTGATCTGTCTTTTTCTGTGCAAAGTTTCCCAATTTTTTAAAATGAGTTTCTCAAATTCAGTAAGATTAACAGTAGTACCAATATGATCACACCAGTATACACTCATGCGCATTAAAAAAAATTCATAAGGAATTATTATATTTTCGCTTCGGAAAAACTTATTGAAGTATTTGCTAAGCTGGTTTGTCCGGATCACTAATCTTTGTCCTACATGCTCATGTTGTATCTCTTGTCCTGTTTTTCCGAAGTTTTTCAATTTCTCTGTAAGAGACTCCCAAAATCAAGGAGACAAATCAGGGGTGCCAACAAACTCACTCCTGCGAACCTTTAATATGGCTTCATATTATATATATGCAGATATTTTAGAAACGAAAATAGCGGGCGCTTTGCAATGATTCACTTTAGCATCCATAGGAGGCTGTAGTTTCCATAAATATAACGATAATTTTGATTAAGAATAGCGGACATTGATGTGGTGGTGTATAAAAAATTGATTAATGTTTCTTTAAGGGTACATTTCTTTCGATTTCTTCCACACACAAAAACGAATAGTTTATTGTTATACATGAAATCATTACACAAATGTTCTAACAACCAATGTAAATTTTTTACTTATTAGATTTCATTAAACGAGACGTATTTCATCTGCGAATGGTGTATAAGTTCAACTGGCAAGAAATATCCACTATTTGATTGTTTGGTATTCCCTTTGCCAGTAAATTACTTTTAAGGATGTAATTGTTAATATCGCTTTAGATAGTATGCGTTGCATATTAAAAAACAAGAATCAACATTTTTTTCATCGCATTAGAATGAATGCAAAGCTGAAACGTAATTGAAGTAAATACGCAGCGGGCAGATCCAAACGAATCTTCGAGAAACAGGTATTAAGGTGAAAGCATGTCTAATATAATCAACGATATCCCGATACGTTAACCTTTTGCACTCGGAGAGAGTATCCTAGTGGCAGTTTCAAAAGTTCCTCATAAAATCCATAAAATCACATTTATTTATCAGGTTCTGCGATATTTGTCGTGAATTATTATTCTAATTTAATGATTCTTTTATTTCGAGAATATTACGAGGAACAAGCTGTGGACGTTTCTACGACAAGATTTTATCGAGCGCGAAACGTTCACGATCCAAACGCATCGCGGATGGAATCGAGCAAAACGAGAACGCAGCCGTAAATCATCGGAGCAATCTGCAGGACAACGAAATTCCGCCGGTTATTCGAGCCTAGAAAGCTCCCTGGCGGGACAGCAAATCCGAGGAAGCTATTCGCTGCTGGTCGAAAAACGCAGGGTACTTCTTTGTTGTGATTTTGATGTCTCTAGAAAAAGACCCCCTCCCCTCCGTTGGGCCTCACGCGGTAGTAGTAAGAGCAGAGTGGCGAAGAGGGAGGAGCAAGCGCTCAGAGTCCCCTTTCTCTTGGTTGCTCTCTCCCCCCTCCACGCTGCTAACTCTGCTAATACCATTTCCAAACGCATCATTCCGGCCCGTGACTTCGCCGACGGCGTTTCCAACTCCTGTACAACGATCACGCCACACCGCTTAGACCCGCATCGACGATAGATCACGAAGTTAACCGACGACCGAAACCGATCGTCCGGCGGCCTTGGATGGGTTTGAATTCAGTCCACGTTTTGCGATCGTATCCGTGACTAGATCCACACTCATCCAAGGATACCGGCGACAAGAACCGACCGACGAGGCCGCTCATCCGTAGGACTTGGATATATTGTGAAGACGCGAATAATATAACAGTTCCGCGTGGAAGAAAAGATTTTCCATAGCAGTCAGAAGCCGAGGATCGAATGACGTTTGTAAAAACGTACGTTCAATGCGCGCGCATGGTGTATCGTCTTTGAGATCTTTGAGAGAGGAATAGAGAGAGAAAGAAGAAAGAGGAGAGAGGCGAACATTTGTTTGTTGTCCCTTGGATAGGGACTCAACGACGAACAACGGGCCTTTCTCCCCATTGTTTTACCACGATTTCACGTTCTTTTTTACGCGCACATACATGTATATTGCGCTCATTCCTCGACTAACGTTTCTACTCGTAGAACACCTTCTCCCCTTCGTAACGCGCAACTCTTAGAAATAAACGAAGAATTCCCGAGCCAATGGCCGTGGGATTCCTTTCCGTTTCTTTGTGTGCGAACACCTGCCGTGTTCCCCCCAACCCTCGCCCTTCTTTACCCCTCCTCGCTTGAAGCAACAATCCCAGCCCTTAACCTCACCCGTCTTTCCATCGTCCTTCCTGAATAACGGTAAAAACTTGTCTATACCCCCAAAGGGGGAGAAGGGAAGGAAGGAGCTGGCTTTGCTGTGCTTCCATACCGAAAATTCAATCCGCGCTACCCCGATGGAATCGTGTATACATTGTGTTCTACATCCATGCTTTCTTGCACCTACTTTTCGTTTTTTTTTTATAAATACATCGTAATTGACCATTTGTATGATACAAGATGTCCTTGAAATAAAAAATATCACATGTTCTTCACTTCGTCAAACCAGTCTGCATGCAACAGTATCGGTACAAACGTCGTTCGAATAGTTTGTCTATACGAAGATCGCATACATGGATAGTAGGATGATAATGAAAATGCCTTTCGAACATGAGACGCGGCGTAGTTCTGCGAATATGATCCATATTTGTAATACATACATAGACTGTATGTGTGTGTGTATATAGTCTTAGCTAGAAAAAAGTCGCCGGGAAGATGAAACGTGAATATAGGTTCCAAAGTCTATGGCGGATTTTTTCCAAGAACATCAATTTTTAAACGGTAATTTTATGACCAATGCGGGTAGACTGATAAAACATTGCACAATATGAACGTTCATCCTTATACTATTATAATGTATATCAAGTGCTTTGGGATTCCAAACTTAATTGTGCTACACGAGGATGTTCTTCTTGATTTTCTATGTCGCAAGACAAGTCTGGGTTAGATCGTAGTTCATCAATAGCTCTCTTCACTTGAGCTTGCAATTGTCCTGCGACCTTTCTGACTGCCATGTGATTCTGCTTTATTTGTTTCGCGCAAGAAAGTAAATCTTTCCATGGTGCAGCAGATGTGTGAGCTAGATACAACTCTCTCCATAGTTGAATACTGATAGGGGCAACGCTTGGCCAAATGACGCCTGGATTTGGCTCGTACAACGGATTTAACCACTTCTCTAATACTTCTGGTTGATTTATATATGACCATAGGCTACAAGTACGCTCTGACAACCGAAGATTTATTCTTTCAGCTTCCGAATCACCTACATAAAATATGTTTTGTAATATGCAACAATGTTGTGCATTAACAGTATAAGCATATATTACGTACCCAAAAATGTTCCGTATTCAGAGAAGTATGCATGATTGTACAATTCAATCAACAAATCTATTGTATATTCAAAACTAAATTGGAACTGAGAGTGAAGTTGATAGAGGCAATCCAGGAAAAGTAGAAATGCTGGAGCGTGTGATGGATTTTGAGAATTGGAGGAATGATAAGCTCCGTATCGTGTACGGCTGAAGAACTGATGACCACCCTGTATCCATTCTCGTTCAATAAGGGCTTGCAAACCTCGCACAGTTCTACAATCTGGATTTAAAATTGCCTGTGCTAAGCTCGTTACAGCTAAAGTAGAATCTCTGCCGGTGCTGCCTAGAAATAATGTCACAACGAGAGTGTCATTTTACAATAACATATGTTCAATATACTGATCAACATATATGTGCTACATACCATGAACCAATACTGCTGCCACTTCTTGATGAAGACACTGAGCAGTTACGCAGGCCGCATTCAGAGCACTTTGCACTGCAGATAACCATCCACAGTTATCAAGTCTTGATAACCATTGTGAGGTGGAACAAGTTACATCATTACAAGCTTCTATTAATTTGAAAAAACTATCCGCTAAATCGCTAGGACGTGGAATAGCCTTATGTACTTTTCTCCATTGGGGATAAGCTGCGTCCATTTCAGTACCTCCACCTCTAGCTCTGGAGCTTTGAGCTTGACTAATAGACCTTGTATCCACTATATATCTATAGAACGTTTATCAGTGATCTTAAATGTACTAAATGTTTTATTCTACTTTCTGGATTAGTACTACTATTGCAGATACAGGTGATTTTTATTGTGGGTAAAAAATGTAGTCTGATTTTTGCTATTTAATTTTAAAGTAGTGGAGAAACAAGAATTAATTTTATTGTCTTTACCCTCGTCTTCCAGGTCCTAGAACTGCATTTAGTAATCTCTCATCTTCCTTACATCTTTTGCCAGTTGCACCGCACATTGGTTGACTGCTTCTTAACAGAATACTCTATAGAATTTATCAACTTGTTAATAGATATTTATAATTGATACAATATTTAGGCTTATATTTGATGTTTTATATACCCCGCCTTCATGTCTGTAACATAAAACTGGAAACCTTCCACCATCTCTGAAGTTGGCAGAAGCTACTATAATTTTATCTTCTATATGACGAGGTACTATGACTGCAGATGGATATGAGTTACACACTTTGTAGTCTCTGTTCAAGTAACTAATACGCCACTCATCTGCATGTGCTGTTAATAATCTAGACCACTCCGAAACAGGAGTAAATGCCGACCATCCATCTTCTATTTGTACCATACTATTGTTGCTGGTTTGTGGTTTGTAGAAGAAGGGGTATTGTAGGATTTGGTCTGCAACAATAAGAATTACACAAAAAAATGTGAAAATAATTCCTGATGTTATTATATCAACCGATGCATGCAATTACCTAAAGATGATAGCTTTTCTATCGACAATGTCACACTTGATAGGTCGTCTGTAGAACCAATATCTAACTGCAAAATTCTGAAATCTTTACACTTCAATATAATATTTCCACCTGGGCTTTGGGCATTTAGCTTTTTTTCTATGACATCGATATTCCTATATAGCAACTGAAAGGACATATATTTAGGAAATGATCAAAATAAATTAATTATTAAAACGTATTCAACCAAAGTATTCTTAGAAAAAAAATTATACCCATAACTCTTGTCCGTCGTCCTGTCTCGAAGATAAAATAAGATGGTGACCGCTGATACACAATGTCCCGTCTAAACTTTTGTTGTTGCCATCACTTTTGTCTGTCAACACGACATTGTCAACCTTTGGGATAAGGATAAAATCGACAACTTCCATTGTACGATTAGCTTTTTTCACGTCGTCACTGGCAAACTGCCTTTATCCAAGAACAGAAGTTTTGACAGGACCACCATAACCTAACACTACTACTTCGGGCGTTCGTTATTTATGAAATATCATTTGATATTCTAAAACTATCATCAAATCTACGAAAGGATTTACACGGTTTTAAGAACGTTTAACACTAAACGCATCGCACGTCGATTTCTAAGAGATATATTTATCGGAGTTTGATCGAGTGGCAGCTGTTATACGTCTGTTTACCACCCATACGATCCATAATCAACCAGTACGTGCCTCCTTCGACTCGCTCGCCGTTTCCATACTGGGTTGAAACCTATAGTGACAGAGACCACGTGACCACACTCGACATAACCTCATTCGATGACCAGTAGACTAGTAAACAGTGCAATGGTATTACAACGTGTTCCGTGCAGATCATGTAGATAATATTACAATTCTTTTACGTAATAAATGCCGAACGTATACATTTATATTTTAAGTCGTAATCTGTATATTCTTATAATTTCATTGTTTATATATCATTGCAGGATATACAAATTTCAACGAAACACCACTGCCACGGAATGACATTCTGTAGTAATAAGGCCAAGGCTAATTCTAGGACGACTGTTACTCCCATCGCATTATCGTTCAACCATGGAATTCGTAATATTCTGCACAAGTAAATATGGACATTATGTATTTGGCATTATGCGAGACCTAACCTTATCTAACGCTAGCAGTTATGTTTCTATTATCCACCGCTACTGTGAACTCTCGATATTAGATGCGACAAGGAGGTACGACGTGGGCCAAGGTCTTTGAGTATTCGCGTAACCATTTGAATAAAAAAAAAATTGACAGCTGTCATATTTTAATCGACAGTTACGGCTGGCGGTATATAATGAAACACCACGTGACTTCATCAATTCGAGATATTGTCAAAAGATGGAGGCACAGACAACGGGCAAGGCTGGCTTGTAGAAAAAGGAAGGAAAGCGCTTTGATGTAAAGTCGTGTGCGTAAGTGATATACCTTGACCATTTGTGTACCTTCGGCTTTTCGTAGCAGTTAACTCGAACGGCGAAGAATTCGTACCGAGAGAGTCGGCACCATCCGAGTTGGTTTGTTGGCAGTGAACACGAATCCATTCATGAATTTCATAAAAGGTAATTGTCCTGTTTGTACCCAATGCTATACATCACACAATGCATTATCTGTTTGTCAGCATTAATCTCTTATGCTACCAGGAGAAAATAGCATCTAGTAGAAGATGCTCACCACGTGATTGCATTTTGGCTTGGCTGTACTATGTACGGTACCAATCAGTGTGCACCGTCGTATTGCTCATTATGCGTCACAGCATCTAGTGAAATAAATTATTTATTATTGGCTTGCGTATCCATTTCTGTCTTATTCCACAAATCCATAGAATGTGTGTTTAATTTTGTAAAATTTATTTTGGTCCCTGTATTTTTCGATAGTCTTGCCAATTGAGTGAAGGTAGTTATAATAGTATTACTTCTGTCATTCTTATTTTATTATCGCTTGTCTTATACTTTACTCATTTAGATTCTAGATACTTTTTTGATGTTTCATTTTTTATTATATCTGAGCATCCAAACAATCAATAGATGTTATTCTATTCAAAATCATACCCTTGATAAAGTAAATTGTGCATTCATAAAATGAATCTTAGTGTAACATATGGCAATTCCATATGCAATATATAAACATGAGAATGATAAAGTTAGAAGAAGCATTAAATCCAGTAATTGTTATTGAGATATTTTTAATGACACTTATATTAAATACTAGTTAAAGCTATATATTCTTATATGTTCTTGATGTCGTTATGATCATTTATTTAAACCCTAAATAATCTTGTGATGTATTTAGGGATTATTTGGTAATGGGATGATCGAAAATGGATAACCAGGAACATAATGAATATTCTGCAAGTGCGCCCAAGCCGCAGGATAAGAATGATACAATGCAGGAATTGAATAAGGATAATAAAAAATTGCTGGATGTGTCTAGTGAAGAAAATGGCTGTAATACAGTTTCTGAAGAGATAGAAAAGAAGAATGCCACTGTCGTTGAAGCTGATAGCGCAAAGGATATAATGCAAACCATTAACTGTGATAATTTACAAAATGAAAATAAGAATGTCATACCAGTAGAGTCAGCAGAAAGTGATAAGCAGCAAAGTAGTTCTGATGTAAATAAAATTCAAAATGCACAAATGGATGAAAAGACAGAAGAGAAACTTGCTGCAGATAACGAAACAAAAATTTCTAATAGTGAAAATGTTAAGGAATCATCTAGTAAGGAGAGTAATAATTTGAAAAGAAAGCGCAAAAGTACCATGTGAGTTCATAATTAACATATTGCTACAGCATGTTTATTGCAAACACTGAGTTTAGTTTCGCTATATTTTGTTTAAATACTTGAAAACTATGTTAAAAAGTGCAAAACATGAGATAATATCCAATGTCCACAATAAAATATGCGTTTTTAAAATACATTGATTACTTTCAGCATTCCGGAAAAAGACTCACCTACTGAAGAGAATCATACCAGGAGTAAGCGAAAGAAAACAAAAAGCGTAAGCGATAAGTACTGCTGGCGCTGTCATAAAGAATCCGTAGAAGCTTTTTGCAGTGCCTGTCCACGTTCCTGGCATCGCCGATGTATAGGAGGAATGCCACCATCTTCAGTAGAGAATTGGATATGCGGCGAATGTGCAACCATTTTACGAGCTGAAAATGCAGAAACGCGTTCTACAACAATGGCACACCTAACTGTTGAACAATTATGCCTGTTATTAAAATATGTAGTAGAAAGAATGCGAGATTATGCAGGTGTACGTACATTCTCCACATCCCAAACAAACTGTCTTGCTAAACAGACTTATGCATTTTTTCAAAGTAACGTATTCTCTTTATATAGTCAGAGCCGTTCACAGAACCGGTCGAACTCTCTGAGGCTCCAAACTATATGGATTATGTAGTTAAACCTATGGACTTAAACCTCCTAGAAGCTAATGTACAAGCTAAATTATATGGCAGCACTGACGCGTTTATGGCAGATGCAAAGTGGATACAACATAATTGCATCGTATTTAATACCTGTAAGTACAATATACATTTAGACATTTACAATTTAATTCTTAATCAACAATCCTTCTAGATAGTCAGCTTGATAGTAATAATAATACTGCAGAGCAGCATATAAAATATACATTGATACATATACAATAAAACGTTCCATGTGATTGAGTTTCTTTATAAACAATTAGGTGGTGGTGTATACACAGACACGTCAAAGTTATCAAACGCAGCAAAGCAGATAATAAAGTTGGCACGTCAGGAGGTATCGGAGATAGAAGCTTGCCCTGACTGTTATGCTCATGGCCGTAATTTACCGAGACCACAGCCATCATGGTTCATAGAGCCTTGTAGGCATCCTCATCCATTGGTATGGGCCAAACTCAAGGGATTTCCGTTTTGGCCGGCGAAGGCAATGCCTAGAATTAATTCGCAGGGATTTGTTGACGTCCGCTTTTTTGGTGAACATGATCGAGCCTGGGTATCGCCAAGAGATCTTTATCTTTATTCCGAAGATCCACCAGTACCACTGCCACGTAAAAGAAAACCGGACATGGATGAGTGTGTCAGGGAGATTACTCGACACTGTAGAAAACTAGAACTCATGTTTGGCCAATTTAAATTTGCGCCACCTAAAGTACAGTATAATCCACATGATCCAATGCAGATAAAACTGCTCCTCCCAAACTATGATCCTTTACATCCTGACAACACATCCGTGCATCTCATGAACGTGAAAAAGAGAGCAATTATTAAAAAGCGTGCATCGATCATGAACAAGAGCAAAGAACAAGGCGAAGCTTTAACACCAACTAAGTCCGATACAGAGACCAGTTTGATCTCAGTAGGTGACACTAAAATTAGTGTCAAGAGTGAAGGGGAAAGTAGAATTCCGGATATATCAGAGCTTGTTAAAACCGAGAACATTAAATTTTCTCCAATTTCCGGAAATGATACAAGCGTCGATGTTCCCAAGAATAAATGGCAGAAGCACGAACCTGAGGGTGAAAAGACTATCGTTGAAAATAATAAAATAGCTTCTTTAGACAAGAGCAAAGATATACAATCAGAGCAAAATAATATCGGTGCTAATAATATTAACATAATGAAACAAACCAAGGGCGAATTGGATAAGTCAGCATCACAGGAGGAAGAGACTTTAAAATGTACACCTAACAAAACGAAAATTTTGGATAACTTATCTACTGAAATCACGTTGCCAATAAAAAAATCATTAGATATGTCTCAAAAGAAAATATCACCTTTGAAGAATAATAATATTAAAGGTGATAATGGCTTAGGTTTAATGAATGTGCAAAAATCTGGTTTCAAGTCAATAAAGAACATGGCCAAGGTTTACAAACCGAAGACAAGAATGGTCGACAAAGTAAATGCGGAGAAAGCCTTAAAATCAGCAGGCGATCAAATGCCAAATTCCATTGTGGAAGATGTCAAAGTTATGGTCTCTTTACAAAAAGATTCTCATTCACTGCAGGAGGATAATTTAAAAAAGCCTGATGTTTGTTCAACTTTATCTACTCTCCCAGCCATATGTGCTTTGGAAAATAAACCTTCCAATGTACATACACCTGTTATTCAAACACCCACCAAAAACACTATAGACCAGTCTGTGGCTTTGTTACTTGTCGTGAATAGTGGTGCGACTGATACTTCAAAGCAAACCACCTTGCCCATTGACAGTGAATCTCGCATTGGCATTACCACGAAGTCTAAACAGGAGTCTAAAGATCCGCAACAGACCTTCCCAGTGAAGAAGGAAAGCAAAGCCAGAAAATCATTCCCCAATAAATCTCCTAATTACCCTCAGATTCTTTCTCATTCATCGGCCAACATCCAGACAAATCTGGAAGTTCCAAGTCCAATTTCTCGGGGTCAAAATGTGAATGGGAGCATCAGTTATCAGCTGATACCACCTGAAGCAGGTCCTCTCAGCGCGCGTTTATACCATGGTGCTCAAGATCTGGCAACAAAGATGGCCCAGCTAATGGAAGAGGCATACGAGGAGGCAGCTAAAACCTATGAAAGTAACGAGACTGGCTCGACGGACAATCACCAAGCGACAGTACACTTTTTACGCCTCCAAATAGAACGTATGAGGTGGGAGCATCAGCAACAATTAGCTGAACTAAAGCATAATACAGGTATAATAGTAGAACTTTCGTCTAACATTATGACAAGACTTGTGATTTACAGGATTGGTACGCAATAAGTTAGTCTAGTTTTAGCTTGTGTTTTCGATCATGTTTTCCACTTTCTATTAAAAAAGATCATACAAGAATGTATATAATTCTTAGAAATTTCAATTATAAATCTTCCATAGAGCGAAGCATTTTAAGTCGAAATATTAACAGTTAACTGCAAAAGAAGCTGCAAAGAAAGTTTAGCTTACGATTTTAGTTGTCTTATAGCTGACTCTGATTTTTCAGATCGCATATTGAGAGAGATGAGAGCTAGCCTGGAAGCCGAACGACTGCGAGCAGTTAAGGAAACACGCAGGGAGGCAGAAGAGGAATTGCGCCGATGCGTTGAGGAGATCAAACGGAAGCAATGGTGTGCCCTGTGCGGCCGTGAGGCATTGTTTTATTGCTGTTGGAACACGGCGTACTGCGATTACCCATGTCAAAAGTCCCACTGGCCGATGCATATGCGGTCGTGTGCCCAAAAGCCGGCGTTTACCAGCATCGTAACCAGTTCTGCTGCGGTCCCGAATCAGCAGCAGGTGATGCCCAGACTCATGTCAAATACACAGCATGCGACGTCAAACACGAGGAGGGCCTAGAGCTTATTGGTGTAAGTCCCCTAGCTTGCAATCAGAAATCGAAATTATACTTTACACCTTAAGAACTCTCTTAGCGTTCCCTTTAATTTACTTCACGATATCGTGTAATGCGCCACCCGAACGTTATTATTAGTCTCTTGGATATGATATATAAATATATATATTATTAAATAGGTATACACAAATACATATACACAGACAGATATACGCGGATAGAAAGTTTTATATCGTCCACCTGTAAACATAATGAATTAAAAACATTTGCTCGAGGGATACTGCCTGGTCCAATAAACAAGTTTGTAAGCTTGTATTATTATGATCAAATTGGTTGTACGTAAATACATGCGTATATAAAATTTTCTTTACTCTCAATCAACGATCAATATACATACTCGTTGAGAGTATGTTAGAGTTAACAATCTGACTTACACTCAGTCTGCTCTAAACCCTTTAGTGCTCTATTAAAAAAAAGAAAAAAAGCTGTCGCATAATTCCGGGAACGTTGCCTGCATATTTTGTGTCTATCCCACTGTTACGATACTCCAGGAAAACTTTGTATATTTTTCAGAATCATAATCCTAAAGTAGGCAACTCTGCTGGCAGGGTATATGCATTATCGCACAACAAATTGACCGAGATATCAGCGTCCCTATCTTTCTCGTGTTCTAGAAATGAGGGCAATCAAGAATCATCGTGAGCCAATCGTATTTTCCTTGTTAACTACATAACATTGTACCAGAAAGAACGTTTCAGGTCGACAGTATAATCCGATAGTTAGGATTACGATCGTATGTAGGTACAGAAGGGTGTACCAAGTATCCGCGGCGGTATTTGTGATTCAGCTTGAACGTATGATACTTTTTGCTACCGGTCGAACGTCTCATCGAGCTGAGACTTGTACTGTGAATATCTGTAAAAATAAATCAACGATGAAGTACATCGTTGCAGTGGATTCAACGAGTTTTGTATACATTTGTATGCAGTCATTAGATAATCGTTCGTACCAGAAACCATTTCCACATCTATGTTATACATTACGTTATCAAACTGTAATATACCGTTCATTAAAAGGATTTAATAAACTTAACGGCAATAGTTTGTACATATAATAGACATATTAACTCCAACTTTACTACTTGAAATCTACAAAAATTATATGTTCTGCATTTGAAACTTATACTTTGTATACATACTGTGTATAATCTTATGTAGTTCTGTTCAGAGTCTTAGAATCCTCGTAAGTTGAACGAGGATAAAATTAGTTGTGATTATCCAGTTTTCAAATACAGAAGCACTCATAGATTAGATGTACTCTTTTTCTTTCCTCTAGCTGTAGATGAAAAGGTGATGGTGCCAAGCTTGTTCTTCACAGGTATCGAAAAGAATTTTAATTTAACAATAAACCATGTCCTACTGGTGGATCCAAACTTTTCTATGAATAGATAGATCTTGCAGTATATAAGTGTTCTACAATGTTCATTATCCTTCCATCTTCAATGCATGACAAGGCTATCCCTTAGTTTGGTTGCTAGCTTCTTAATTGCCATTTTCACTTTTACTCACACTTACAAAATAAGCAAAAAGTTCATTCATCAAAATGCACATACTTGATACTCCTTATTTCTTAGTTTCCTTTATCCTTATCTATATTTTTTAGTTTCCCAACATAGTTTAAATTTAATTTTACTAACTTACTTATAACAACATAAGCTACTAACCACCACCCGATTGATCATATTCCTTCTTATTTTGCTGCACTGCTTAAATTTCTCATCTCATCGTATAATACACAGGAAGATAAATTGGATATAACAAAATGTTCTTCGTGCAAAAACCAACGTATATAGGAGAAAGTTTGTTCGTATTCATGTAAGCACAGTTCATCTGGTAACAGTGACTCTATACTAAAATTGAGAACATGATTCCTCCAGGGTACAACTACAAGTATGTGTAAGACTATGTCGCAGAATTCATTGCTGCATTACCTCCTAATCTCACGATCTGACTTGCGTATTGTTCTTGGAATGGGAAGAGATATGCCTGATGGAGGTAAATGCTGATGAGCTACTTCTGCAAACAAGCTACGGCTCAGGGGGCTTATAATGTGAACAAACGTCACACTCTTTTTACGTGCATTGCTATTCATGTAAACTTGTCGTGGCATCAGTTGATCTGAAAAGAAGATTGTGGAACAGGAAGGGGATTTGTATGATGAGAAATAAATTGGGAAATGAACTGAATATTCTTTAGACATCGGGAGCATAAAATGAAAATCATTTATTTTACAATGCAAGTAATATTTCTCTTGTTTGTAGAAAAACTATGTGCTGCTTTGTACATAAACCATCTTATACGGAAAAACAATGGATATATAGGAATTTCGCAAATCACAAATTTTATAAAGTTATCTGAAAGATTCAAAGCTCACTTAGATATACTGTTAAAAACATTAGTGGATAAAAAAATAATAATGCAAAAACTTGTTAATCACTCGAATATCGATCATAGTCTTGTGTATTACATTTCTATGACTTATAGCAATCAAGTATTAGTAGATCCAATGTGGGTGATTTATTTAAAATAAGCAATATACGGGGTTTATGATGTTGCTATGCGTGAAGATGGTATCGCATATCATTGAAATTGCGTTGAAATGGTCGGATATCAAACGCATGGCATACTGCAGTTAAAAGCTGAACTTAAGCCGGTCACTGGAAATAAAGCAATAATAAAAAAAAACGTTAGATTGAAGTATGGAAATGTAGTTAATGCATGATTACACAATTAATTGTGTTATTAGTAATGTAACGTTTGTTTACTTGTCACACATGTCTCGAAAGGGGGGAGGCATGCAGAGTCTTTATCAATTCATTTTAAGATTAAAGATGAGGTTCAAATCTCAAACAGTAACGAAAAGCACGATTCAATCATGACGATTGTACATACATCATTAAGTGATGAATTCTCCTTTATAATTGATTTTATCAAAAAGGGGTCTACTAGAATGAAATACATTATAAAGTTCTGTCAATTGAATGCCCGACTTACAATAGTTTACGTCCCTGTTTTGTACTGCATTGTGCAATGCCAAAGCCAGATATGTATGATATTTGATGTAACTGTTTTCCATCAAGTCCAGATCTGTCGTAGTACACAAAGATTTCCTATTACTCCACCTATCTCGCACGTAACTGCACATTTCGATTAACTGTAATTTATAAGTGTTAAACAAGCATCCGCAATTACTGTATGGTTTGTATATTATATTTTTTATTCGTATACGACGTGTTAACTCACATTATATATGGTTGCCATTATGTCCTCAAATTCTGCTGTTAGTAAGCAATGTTCATGGACTTTATCCAGATACTCATTATGAACTGCAATCAGTGATATTATTAAAATCTTTAACTAATATCATGTATGATATTCTAGCTGTAAGGTATATCGTTAACTAGATTCCATAATAAACTTTATACCTGATATTATTACGTCCAGGCTGTCAGCTTGCGTTAAAGCTTTTTGCAATACAAATCCTAGACTTTGTAATACCTGTCCTGCTAGATATGCGTGTATCGAGCCAATAGCGTGCAGCAACCAAAATCGTAAGCTCTCAAGTCGCCTAATTTGAAAGTGTTCCAGTTTATTCCTTACCCCCCATGGTCTTGATCCTTCCAGATCTATAAATTTAGAATAACGTACAGACCAATCGGAAGGTTCATTTCAATTTAACAGCATGTCAATTCGCACCGATAAATCGTAGATTGTTTAACGTCCACAGAGCCCATTTCAATTTTAGTTGAAATCTGAATATCTCATTGTACTTCATTAATGCCTTTGGATTCAGCACCGTGTTTATGGGCCAGCCCACTGCATAATTCACGGTTATACTATCCACAGCCTGTACGACTTTGCAGCTACTACCATCGTTGACAGTAACCGACCATCGTGTGCTCGAATCTGGCCACTGTTGTGAAAGTATTTCTTCGAGTATGCAGGACAAAAAGTACGAATTATTCCACACTTTGTTTGATTCGATCTACAGAAGAAAAAATATTTCAGATACACGCATTGTCTACAAGCGTGTGCTGGCGATAATGAATGTCGAGTACCTCGTGAAATAATATTTGATAAAACTTATTCATAATATGCCCCGCCTCCATCATATACACAGATCTCATTAATACTAAATGAGATTCTAATCTATATTCTTGCACCATTATGTCTCTTACTAGCCTGCTAGCATTGTTGTACCGTGAAACGAGAATTTTTGATAATGTAGTCACTAATATCTTTCTAAATGGTAAGATGCATTGCGACACTTTCTCCAATCTGCAATTTTATGTTTATTATAATATACACGGGTAATTTATTTTTGCGTATGCCTATGGATCGACAAAATTAAATTTTAGGCCAATTTGTAGAAAATGTACTTCTCGTGCAGATTATATCTGGATACTTCTATACTATGATTATCTAAAAGTTTAGTATCCATATCATTCTGTTTATATAAAACAGATGGTATGTAATCCTCGAAGGCTTTCATCAAAAACGGATTATTCAGATCCGATAATTGTTGTACTATATTCTTCTCGAACTCTGCACTGTATTCGTTAATCGGAGTTTCATCTATTGGAGATTCCACTGAATGTGTCCGTTCATCCGAAGTGACATCATATTTGGATATCTCTGATTGAAACTCTGAATGAAATTCGTCAACCAAACAAGTCTGGATATCTAAAAGATTTGTATTGCAATTCAACTGAAATCGATTGGAATATTGAAAGAATATGTAGTATTCATTACGTGATTGTATAACATCATGGAAAAAGTTGAACACAAGAAATACGTTAAAACTGTACACATACCATTTTCCTCGTGAAGTTTCCATATGTCCATAATACGATCCAAAGAGACGAGAAATTCAATGCTCTGACCCATATATTTCACTTTCTGTATTAAAAATTGCATTATGGGATCTTGGATACAAATATCATCCAAGGATCGTAATGTACATGATTCGAACCCGGTATCATCGTCCTCCAATATTTGATCTTTTGATACCCTGCAGTAAAAGTTGTTCCTTTTTATTTTTCTTGCAATGCAAGTGATTATCATCCTTAAAATTCAAGGTATAACATTGGTAACCTGACAAATATAAATTCATCTCTCCAGTCTTCGAAACGTCCCTCGCTTAACCACGTGTCAATTATATTTAGGTAAACAGCTAAGCTGGATAAATACAAATTTGCACAAATATTGGATTTCTCTCTGCTGTGGGAATTTTGAATTTCAAAATATAATTTCGACAACAATCTGGATGCACATTTCCAGTTTGGTAATAATTCCCAATCGGACACTGCTATTTTATGAATTTCATATAACACCTTTATCTCGTTAATGTGTTTCTTCAAAAGCGTTGATACGGAAAGAAGTGTATTAATACATTCTGGAAAATAATGTGATTACCTACAAAATGTTATGATATTAAACAAATATATTTTTCTTACCTTGCCTCATAACGTCCTTTTCTATAATAATCAATTCACTTTTTATTTTGATTAATTGCTTTTTTATGGCCATATAGTATGCTTCATACGTAAAGGGTGGTTTCTTATAAATTTGTACAGCGTTATTCTTTAAATGTAATTTTACACCAAATTGTTCTATTTCATGCATCATTTTAAAGAGTTCACAGAATGGCAATAGTATACTGTTAAATGCGACCTATTAATAAAATGGGAATATAGAAATAAATATAAAAAAAAGCATTACATTGTAAAAATGTGTGCTTACAGCTGTTAAACTGGGAATGCATATATAGGGGCAAATACTGAACGTCGTTTCGTTTGAATCACTTTCAAGTTGAAATAATACCATTTGTGCTTGAACATGAAACATCCACAACAATTCTCGACATGCTTCATATTCACTCACTGTCCCAAAAACGTTCAAGTTTCTTAAGATGGCTTTCTGCCTATACAATAATGTATTATTAGTAACTGCTCTACACAATTTTTAACATAATTGAGTGTAAGAAAAAAGATTTTACCAAATATGACAAAGATGTGCATCTGCCGATTGGCTACTGACTGGATAATTACGCCATGGAAATTCATTCCACCAACTATTTTGCACATTGCGCTGTAGCCAAGATCTAGATTCGTACTCTTTGGCCAACAATAACGAAACATTATTCGGTGGACTTGGGATAAGACTTAGCGAAATTATTTCGTCGGATTTCGTGGTATTCAACAATGGAATTACGTCGGAATGTAATTCTGCTGGCACTTCATCATTATCTTCGGACCAATCCTGTTTGGAAATTATTTACTTGTTTGTTTGATTTCTTGTGCTGATTGGTAAAATTGTTTATTCTAGGACATACTATTTTAAGGTGGATTCTGCATAACTAATACTATAGTATACATATTGTAAGAAATATTATTCTAAAATAATGAGATTTGAACTACAATCTTCCATATCAAAGTCTTAGTATCTGTCCATCACATTGTCATAGTTCTTTTGATTCGAGAATGATACAGAAAACTATGGTACAAAATAAACTAAATAGTATACATAATACACTCACACTTTCATCGTCGCTTTTATAATCGCAAAAGAAGTTATCCTGTCCTTCCTTTAAGTAATTTCCCCAATCAATTTCTTCAGCTGCATCTATCTCGCTCCCAACTTCCGCATTAAGACTACTGTCACCTCGTGTTTGTTTTAAATTCTTTAACTCGGATTTGTTAGTCTCCGTAGAAAGATCCAATAACAGAGTCAGTAGATACCATTGTAAGTCGTATTGAGGGTGCTGCTCAAAATCAAAGCTTGATAGAAATACATCAATGAGTTCCTTGAACTTCTTGGCTACATCGTATTTCCCATGAATGGAGAATTTTGTAACTATCTCGCTAATAGCCTTTTTCGTTGCATTACTGTTAACTGAAAGATATCTATGGTGCTTTATATTTGACAGACAAAACTGTTCGCATACTCGAAATCCTTCTTCGTGTTCCTGTGTATGTCAATTTTAAAAAGTAATTATCCATGCAAACATGTTTCTCACATACATATTACAGAATTTAGTTGAAAATTTAATTATTTTTACCTCGAAAGAAGTTATTGCCGTTATCAGCTGCTTTATATCCTTGCGAATATCATTCAGTGTTCTTGTACTCATCTTCGTATTATGCCAGCTTTTTAACGCAAGACCAAAACTTCTACATTGTATACCATATCAAGTTTTGGATTTTGTTCGACTAAAGATTAGAAAAACATGCTATAATATAGCGGATTGCATATTGTCGTGGAAGTATATAAAAGTGTTAAAACTTGATTTCATTACCATACTTTAATGGTATTATCTGCAACCTTTATTTTTCTGTTTGACTCTTCGAGGAATCATAGAAGAGCACAGAGTTTACGTTTGTCAACCTTAATACATTCTCGATGGGAAAGAAGAGAAGCATTTTATTCTAATAAATAGAATTCTAGACATCAATAAAACTTTATTGGTATTAATTGTTGTAATACGTTCTTATGGACCAAAGAAACTGTATCGATATATCGTTCATTCAGTAGTATATCACAAATTTTAACTTGCCGTTAATTATGAAATTATTGTATTGTAAGGATCAAAATCACGTATTTTTTATAACCAGAATGTATATACTATTTACAATACTCCAATAACTTCAAATCTCATGAACGACTTATAAATACGTGAGAAGTTTGCTACATATGTGCAACTTGTAAATAAAAAGAAGAAAGAAACTCCCTAGGTACACGAATCAGCCTTCTACCTATATATGTATGTATGCATTGCATATTCGATAGCATATTTTCTAAGGATACACATGCATTGAACACGAGTTTGGTATTTTTCAATGAGCAGTTGGTAATTGTGTTGTGATACAAAAATAAAATATTTGAGAAGGAACAAAGTATCGGCGGGAGTAGTGGACGCTGCCCTTCTTTGTGGTACTTCGTTAAAACTCTGATTTGCCACATTCCAACGTTCATCGGTGGACCACATAACATCCTGATTTGCGGGAGGGAAACAATTTAACGATTATGATGAAGATATACTTCTTTATAATCCTCCAAATATTTGGTTCGTTGTATTGAAATATTTATTTAAAATTTGTTTATCCTGCATTTTAAATAGTGATTTATATATTATTTTTATAATAGTTTTATCAATATATACGTAAGTACATGTACTGGTAGAACAATTTGTGTGCTTAAAGGTATTATGATTGCAGCATTTATTAAATTAGGGGAAGCTGGAATTTATTCCCAGAGTTATAGACAAAGTATTCACCCACAGAATCCAACTGGGTATGGTACGTCAAAACTACAATATAATGGGCCGCATGCAAAGGGATTGCAAAACCTGAAATCCAAAGTAGGCAATATACCCTTACACAGGAAGCTGAATCTTTCTGCTTGGGGTATAATTGGGATAATATTAGGTGTAATCATTTTAAGTGTAGTTACTTATTATACTTTTATTTTATACCCGTTTTTGTGTAAAAAGGAAAGAAATTATGACAGTATTGAATTGACAGACGTTAGCGGGTGTACTATGTCTGAACATACTCAAACGGTATCTATATATTCTGACAAAAGTGATACAATAATTGATCTTCGTAGATGAATCTAGGATTAAATAAATGCATTACCTTTTTCTACTTTTATATTGCTGGAAAATGATGTCTCATACTTTTATAACACACATTTTGAGTAAGCATTATGTCACACAAATATGCATACTATAAAAAAATGTGATATAAATAACAAAAGTTTTATACAGAAATTTATTTAATAGAATGAGAAATTACAATTACAGCTCATTAGGTGTAAGTAAAACGATTACTATTTTTGTATAAACATGTCCATAATAATGGTAGTTTTATGGAGCTGATATACAATTTATACGGATATGACAATGGAAGACGCTATGCAACTTAACTAAGAAACGAAATATAAGAAAACTTCAAAAGTAGTATAGTGCATTTGGAAAATAAATTTAATCTGTAATAGGAATTTTGGTCCCATTGCAGAATTAACAGATCTCGTTTTATGGAATGTAAAGTGTGCCTTACATATTACTAGTAAATACCTTTTATATGTATAAACTTTTATAAAAAAATTCTAAATGAAATGTAACTGAGGGAGACATAGATGACAACTTTATTACATATACTTAATACTTACTGTTTTTATATAAAAACATTTACAAATAAATGCATGAAATTATTTGCACATCTCTTTTAAATTGTACATTACTGCTTGCCTCTACATGACACAATTAAAGCGATATGCGAATTATCTTACAGTTTCCGTTTATTATACAAATTGTTTCGGAGCAAATTGGTGGAATTTTGTTAAATTGGCCTTGATGGAAGAATAGATGTTTGAATATTTAACTTGATACACTGATAGTACCTGAGCACCGGTCTTTAAATTAAATTTATAGTATTGATGCGTTTCAGCTGCAAATAAAACAATATAGTTTTACAAATATTACATTTATATTCTAAGTCCAAATATCAAGTTAATGGGGATACTTTCTTCAATACCGCACAAGTATAAAAATTATATCTTCCGTCGTAAACTTATATAAACTTAAATGTTGTATAAAAAATTTCCAGACTTTTAATATCATTTTTCTTAGGAATAATGTACCTGGTAAGTAAACTCTTCCGAAAATTATTCATTTTCTTTTAAAGTTCGAGGATTACAACTCATCTTTCTCATCTAAATCTACATCACTAAGATCTATTTCTTCTTCCTGTGGAAGCTCGGCATCTTTGCCATCCCATGGCGCCGTATCCACTATAATAGGTAATTGTGCACCTTTAAGAGGTGCCGTACCACCACGGCCATAGCTCAAGTCCCGCAGGAATTCAGATATTCCGTCATACGAGAAACTTCCTTTGAGCAGCGAGTATTTCATTTTCTTCACATTAACAACCGCTAATGCTGGATAGCCAAAGCCACCAATTTCTAAAGCTTCTTCAACATGCGGCTGAGCACCAGCTTCTGCCCAGACCCAACTATGAAAAGAAAAATTACATAATAAAAATAGAATCAGTATGATTATTCTAAACATGTATTTCTTACGATACATACCCCCACATCTTCTGTTTGTATTTTTCTCCAAGTTTGGTCACAGTTTTTAAGTATCCATTTCTACAGTCAGACTGGCAGTCTAATATGTGGGGTAACACTGATACAACACAGAGTGGTTTGTCTTCGCAGGTATCCTTCAGACTCTTCTCATTCACTATCTGTATAACTTCTGGCGCTGGAACATTTTCTGCTAATTTTTCTAAAGCCCAACTGACAATGTCGTTACTAGTTCGGCCACCATTATATTCGTGCACTGAAGCTTCACTCTTCTTTCCAGGTGCAAAGTATTTGATAGTAGGATAACCCTTTATCTCATATTGATTAGCCTAAAGCAAGAGGAATTCTTTGTATGTAGAGAATCATGGACATGCAAACATTTTAAGTAAAAATTCAGATTTTAAAAAACAAACTAAACTTACCTTTATTTTATTGACAGTAGCATCGAGGGCTCCCAATTTAACCTTTCCTTTGAGTTCTGTAGCTGCACTTGCCCATACTGGGGCCAAATTTTTGCAGTGACCACACCATGGTGCATAAAATTCAATTAACCACATATCCTCAGAACGCATTACTAGTTTATCAAAGTTATCGTCCGTCAGCTCTATCACATCTTTAGAATCTTTACTCTGTAATATGTAGAGACTATGTCTTAATTTGATATTGAGAAAGTAATTTGCATGCGTACTAAAATATATTTTTTATGCATATACCTTGGAATCACCACTAGCTTTCTTACCACCCAAGGATTTTCGTACTTTCTGAGATGCTGCATTAAGAGCAGCATCAACAATGCCAGCTGCTGTTCTTGGGCCATTGTACTCTTCTGGCTTACTATTTGGTATAAAAATTTTAACTGTAGGGAACCCTTGAATACTGTATGTAGATCCAAGAGATCCATGCTCGTCCACGTTTACAGCACCAACTTTGACAACTCCCTGTAAAAATGGTTATAAAGAACCTAATGAGTATTAAAAAAAATGTATCAAACAATTTAGAATCCTATCCAAATTAAATGCAGATATGATACCATCCGGTAACATAATTGAATGTGTAAATAATTGAAATACTATTGACTGGCTAATACAATATGTGTAGCATTACCTTTAATGCAGTTGCAGCCTTATCATACTCAGGAGTAAACTGTTGGCAGTGTCCGCACCATGGTGCGTAAAATTCTACTACCCACACATGATCGCTATTAAGTACTAATTTGTCAAAGTTATTTGGTTTAAGATCCACGACATCCGATGTAGAGGAATACATACATTGTACTCCAGCAATGAGTAGAGTAATACCTTCAACAAAAATTAATCATCTATAAATACAGATAAACGTCTACCTTCGAAGGTTGTAGTATATTTTGAAAAACACATCCTCGTGCACAAAATAATATAAATTTTACGATTTTACAACATCGCACATTACCGGCTCCTGGACCGTTCTCATCGTTTTACATAAATAAAAAGTGTGCATCATGCAGCGTATATACGAAGCTTACCTAAGAAAACCCACATATTTATTTATTTCTTTTTCTTATATTTTATAGACCGACTATAACTTTACAACTCAAAAGTTAATCACTGGGAGGTCGCTGAGGAAACGATAAAACGTACACAACACCACCATATAAAGAACAACCATCTCAGCGACGTGTTGCCGAGAATATAACCAGATATGACTTTTCGTGGACTCCTCTGATTGGTCAATCTTAATCGAGAGCCCACGCTACAGAAGAAATAATTTCGGTCATATTGTATATACAGAACGATTTTCCCTATTTTAACTTGTTCACAATTATTATTAATTTATTTTTGTCGACTAATGGTGGAAATCAATATAATTCTAGGACTAAGAATGAGGAGAGATGCAAGAGGGATTCAAACGGCAGGACCGGAAGTTATTACGCATGCGTGCAGAGGCGTTGGTTGGCCAATAGCTGGAGTGCATATAGTGACATTCAGTATATCGGGAGCTGACGTAAAAGATGAAAGAATAGCGAGATTTCGTGGATTTACAACTTTTCAAGAATAGAAGTTTGTGAGATGCATCGTTTTAGGAATAATAGCGTTCGTTAAAACGGGAGTCAAGCCCAACATAAGCATGTATGTAACATCTGTCGGAAAATTTCAAAGTTGTAAGATGTATAGATAGCAACGATATGTTGACAAATATTCATAATATAATCATGCCCATTACTTCTGAACGATTTTCTATATATGTGCATTGTAATTAGATTGCCAACAGCGATGCTGACATAGCCAGTATTTTAAGTTTGGATTAAAACTGTATTGATTTTAAAAGAACATTTAAAATGTGACAATGCATGTGAGGATATTTACATAATTTATGAGTGGAGAAAAATATATAGAATGTATAAAACAAACTTTATTATTATGAACATTATTATACTATAATGATATTTACATTTATTCTGAAGATTATGTAACAATCGTGTAAAACGATAATACTTTATCCCAGGTTTTAGGCACTTCTTGTATGTAAAACAAAATGACAGGCATTTCATTTAATAAATAAAATTACGTGCTCATGCACATGGAAGGATACAATTGTGCATAATGTTACAAAACCTTTCATCATATCATAATTGCATCATTCAACTTCTTAATTCTGAAAAATTCGAGTTAAGATGAAATAATAAATTAGCTTAGTTTTCCACTCAATTATACCTGCGATCAATAGAAGTGTTGATACGATCATTACTTACCACAATATCATCATCTGAATCTTCATACAAATCAAGACCCTCCATATTCAGATCGGGTAATTCATTGGGTGCGTTAATAGTAGAAAATATTTTTCCTAAATCTACAATGGAATATGCATTTTTCTTCAAATATTTTTCAACTGCTTCTTTTAACCCATCATATGCATTTCGCATGGCTTGGGAATGCTGAGACAAGAGATCTAAAATTGATCGCATGGGTGAATACTATTTACCGATATATAGAAAGTAATAAAGAATTACTTTTGTATTGGAACTTACTTTTGTATTTGGCTTGATTTACGTCAAAGATGTGAAGATAAAAATACATCTGATTATAAAGTTTTGTCTCAGAATACTATAGAGAAATAAAAAATGATCATGAAGACTGATACTGTTAGATTTAGATGATTTGTGTAAATAAAAAATAAAGTTTAAAATAAAGCAAATTACTTACTACTTTATGCATATCTGTCTCCTCACACTGGTTACAAAGAGGATATTTTTTATAAAAATTCAACGGTGTTACCCTTGTCCTATAAGAGCATAGTGGGTTTTCACATTCTAACCAACCAAAATAGTATTCCGTAATTGCATCTCTTAGAGCAAGCTGAATTTCATTTTGTATGACGCTAGAATACGTCCATGGTGCTGTCTTACACTCTGGATTAGGACACATTGCCAATGATAATTGATTACCACCAGGCTGTAAAAGAAATGCATACTTATGCAAAATTTTTATCTCACGTTTGTACTAAAATAAAAAATTTTCTATGTATATATACTAAATTTAACTTACAAATTGGGTTATAACATCCTTAATAATAATTTCCGTTTGGCATTCCTCGTTTCTACATTTGAATTTCAATGGCAAGCAATATCTAAACCTGTTCTCATTAATTGTCAATGGTACATTTACATCATCCTGTTCATGTATTATTCTTTTTGATTTATATATCTTTTCCAAACCTATTGAAGAAATTTGATATATGGAAAACAGTATTGCATGATTAGGAGAGGATATACTGCAAATTACCTAAAGTCTGTGCCAAAAGGACATCATCAATTCCTTCTATAGGCTCACATATTCTTAATGTGATAGGAAATATTTGACTCATTAAATAGTAGTCAACATCTATTTTCAATAAATCGTTCTTCTTAAATTCATCAATATGATAAGCTCTTTCTGTTGCTGATTTGTCCGTACCATCCTGATAGAGAAGATAATAAATACGCATATGTACTTTAATATAATATAAGATAAAGATGAAGAATAAAGAGACACACCTCACATATAATGTAAGGAACTGTATCACCAATTTTCCACATTCTACCACCATCCTTATTTAATCTGAGTGCCACCAAAACGTGTGGCTGCTTCTTATCTGGATATTCATGTGGATTTTTAGACAATTGTTTCGTAATGACCAAGGATGATAACGATACCTGATTTTCACGAACATTCTTTGCAACCGTTTGTAATATACTAAAGATCTGTTCTAATCTAGTATCAGTCGATTGATCAGACAGAAGTTGGTCTAAGATCTTTCTACCAAAAGAAATCAGAAATTCAGTATTAAATTCTATGTATAGTTAACGAAACATTGCTTTACTAACTTTCCAATTTCGCAAGCCAATTGGCACCAATCTCTTCTTACGATATCTAAACCCTTATGTTCTTGCATTGTTTCTATTTGTCCGTTTGGTAATTTTGTCATTGTAACTGCAGCGTACTTCTTCTTTTGTAGAAGCAACAGATACCGAAAGACTCCATCAATGTCGAGTTCTACTCTTTTATATAATTTATTTACTTCTTGTTTTATCTGAAACATTTAAACAGCAATTGAGAAAATTTTATACATAACCATTTTTTAGATAAAAATTTTTTATACCTTTTTTCCAATGGAAAAAACTTCATCATAGTCAAGTATATTAGTATTTATCATTATGGAATCGGTGTCTCCGTATATAACCTCATAATTTAATTTTTCTACCAAATGTTTTGTATTTTGTAATATCTCTCTTCCTTTGGCTAAAATAATGTTGAATGTTCATATCATATATTATTTACTCTTTTATGTATTTTACCTGTAATTAAAGCTGCAAGTCCCTTTGCATAAAATCGACAATGTGTTGCACCCAAGCAACCATACATTGAATTTGCTGTGAGTTTTAATGCCATTTGTCTGATATTATATTGCATCTTCAATTCAGGAGAGAGGTTTGGTGCTTTCATCAACTTTTTGATTTCGACTCTACTTTCTACTAACTTTCGAATTTCTGTTGGAACCACACCTGGCTCCAAATTAGATTCTGGCAGCACTAAATCCTGTATAGATTGTATTTATCAGTAAAATTCATCATAATATAGATATAGAATGTTAATAAGATCATATAATTATTTACCTTACTATCAGAATATGCTGCGCCAATTACAGTAGTGAAACATAGATTGTATTCTTGTATTATACTGGGATACAAGGAATTGAAGTCCATCAATAGAATTAACGTGTCATAGAATCCTTTCTTTGGTTCGAGAACCAATCCACCAGCATAAGCTGCTTTCTTTTTTCGGGAATTTTCTATCGAGAAAAGGATTTTAAAGTTCACACTTTTGTATTTCATGTTGGTAAAAATTTGTAGATTTAATTGTACCTATGTTATCTTTTCCTTTCTTGGTTACTCTTTTGTCCGGTGTAATGTAATTCTTTTTAGAAAAGGCATGCAGCAAAAGGAATTCATTTCTTTCTGCACGACCAGCCGACAATGTTCTTGATATAATATTTCCTGTACAGGTATAAATATAAACGTTACCGCTAGTTATTTCGAGCTATTTAAGTTTTTATTATGCACGATCAAATAGGTTTTTCAACAAATCTTGAAATTGTATTTACCGGCTATGCATGTAATCTGTAATGCAAGAGGTATAACATTAAGTTCAAACACTATGGACACAATATGTAATGCTTCTGTTAATGTCAACTGTATAAGGTTCTCAATCTTTGCCACTGTATTATAGAACAGTGCACTCTCCCCAGGTTTCACTTCCTTACATTCGTTTTCTTTTTTCTTTAATACCTGCATGCAAATCAATTGTTAAAAAATTTAATCGATTTATCCATACTCGGTTAATGATTGATTCACATTTGATAGTCAGTTATATGTTACTCACTGCCATACAGAGCGATTGCAAATCATAACTTCTAACTTTTAGATTCAGCTCTTTCGCTGAAACTTGTATATCACACATAGGACGACCAGCTAACACCTGACCTAAATGCACTTTTCCCTGAAACATGTTTAGGAGTGGTAAATGATTATAATGTAACTTCGAGATATTTTTTGCTCAAATCAGAACTACAAATATATTATTTGGATACAATAAAATGGTTTATAAAGTTTTATAAAAATTTAGCTACCTTTATAATAGGAGGAGCAGAACGCCTCAATCTTCCAATTCTACTCCAATTGGAAACTTTTAACGTGAACATTCGGTGCATTAACACATCAAATTGAAAACCACAATCGCAGCCTATTAATAAATCAGGATCGGCTTTACTTATTATGTTAAGCATTTCTTCGAGTAATTCGGCTTCATTTTCGCATTTTATCACTTTTGTGTATGAGACCTTTGAGAGTGTATCTCGTGCTTGTCTTGGCCAAGGACAATCACGAGGTTTTGTAACCACTATGAAAAATAAAAGATTATAGTTAAATTTATTCTGTAAAATTTATTCAAATTCCCATTTAGAAAATGTAACATACAACAAAAATGTTGATCAAAAGGTTTTTTTGGTGGTTCTTTATCAACGTGATATTTATGGTGAAGCAATATTGCTATCATAATCACTTCATTTTGTTGCAGTTTGGTATATAAAGATGTTCGTATATTCAGAGTTGCTATTGTCAATGGAGGCAAAGCTTGAGACTCTGTGCAAACAGATATGTTTTCCATTTTCATACAATTAGCCTGTAGTTATAACGAAAAAAAAATTATGACTATCAACACTCCTGATTATCCCTTTATCATTTTTAGTAGAGTATTGTCAAGCAACATACCTTAATAGTGCACCAGCTAGTTTGAGCTCCGGTGGGTAATGGAGATTTAATGTCCAGCCAACAAGGCCCTTTGATATTCCTCTCTATTAACAGTAATTCCAAGGCATTTATTGTTGTTCCGAAGATGCGTTCTATTGCAGTTCCACTAAAATCTGAAGACATCGCAGGATAGTTGGCTGAGTATCTCACTTCCAAGTATTCAGCATATTTTGGAGTGCCTTCTTGTTCAAAAGCATAGTATTTTGAAATTTTATTACAACGAAACTCCTTTATTCCGGATTTATTTGCAAATTGATTGAATTCTTTGTACACATCTTCCATAGTGGTTGGCACACATTCTTGTTTAGAGGAATCCTTTACCTAAAATTTTTGTTATATAAGATTTATTTTATCAACATATTATTATGCTGACTGGCGATATTTTAGCATGTTTATATATGTAATGGTTTACAGTATTAAATAGTAAATATTCACTATATACATACATATTCTCTTGGTAAAAGATATATTCTTCTTGGAACATTTTTAATCGTGAGACAGCAAGAACAATACGCTTTACGGGACTGTACATAAACTTTTCCAAACATGAATACGACTCCAGGTTGCTTGAAGGGATCTTCGTACGCATCCCACCAGTAAAATCGAAGTACCTCCTCTCCATTTGAATTGGTGATAACTGGTATAGCTAAATCTGTTGAATCTATTGGCAAATCCACATCTGCCAATTGTATTGTAAAATCACTGTCCCATACATTACTAAAGGTTTCTACACTGTCCATCTCCAGTTCTTGAGTTTTACAAACTGTTTGCGCTACAGCCAGTTTACTTTCCACCTTTGTTTCACAATTAGCAGATATCACAGGATTGTTACCGCTCATATTATCATTTTCAAAATCAATTGAAGTTAACTGTGGCAGAAATAAATTACTATTTACTTGCATGACACATGTAATATCATACTGATTTCAATTATATTATAAAATGTACACACATCGCCAACATAATTATTAAGATCATCAGTCGAATCTTCTATTAATTGAGTCTCAGTTTTACTTGGAGTTGGGTCATCTATGATCATTAGAGTTGGTTCCAATTCACTATTAACTTCTTCAATAAACTCATTTACATTGATTTCAGGGGAAGGAAGCTTTGATATGGTATTTGATTCCTTTATAATGCTTATACTTTTTTTCATTGGCTTATCAAACATTAAATCATCATCATCATTACACACCTCTTTCACCTTATTCATCTCATTTTTTGTCACTGATTGTCTGAAAAAAATGAATAACTACATGACATTGCACACATTCTAAATACACTTAAAGTTGCTTTTATTAAACTTGTTGAACGTACGTATTATTATTCTGAGCTGTGGTGCAAAATTTATTCCTGATGCTTTTTGATTCAGGTTTTTTCACATTTTCACTTTTTTTAAGCTCAGACATCAAGTCACCCAGGATATTATCCTCGCTGAGTTTAATATCTGCTTTCTGTTTAGATGGCATACCCATGATCATATTTTGTATGTTTCGCTTTTTCTTAGCATCTTCTTTCTTCTTTTTCCTTGGTCCTGCAACTGTATTCCTTCTTGCTTGCTGTATACTTTCTTCATCCAAATCATCATCAAAGATATCTCTACCATCTTCGATATATCCGCTTCCCCCTTAAATTATAATTATTTGAAACAATATCACAATATACTGCTTGATCAGTAATGCGGTAATGTGGTTAATGATCATAACAATTGACGCTGCCAAATCATATACAACAAATTATTCTTTCTAATCTTTTAAAAGAAATTATATCTTAAATAAATATTAATCGAAATTATTCAAAAAATAACACATTTAGCAGAAACGTGTATCATGCATTCTAACAGCACATTACCATCATCCACAATCCAATCATCACTCTGGCGCTCTAAGACTGTTTTGCCATATTCCTTTTCATCGACCTCGTCATAGACATTTTCCAATTCCTCAACTTCATACTTATGCTTATTACCCTTTAATCGCTTAAGTTTTTCTAATGCAGAAAGACGTCCAGATTTATCCGTTTTCTGACGTTTGATTCTACCAGAGGTGGATGCTGGAAAAATCAATTTTTTTTCTTTTCATTCAACAAGTAACTTAAAAATCACGTTTAAGGATACAAATCTCGAGAATGATTATTATATGTATGAGATAGATCCTTTGTTCACAGCAATAGCGAAATTATGTTGTACAAAAAATTCACGATATTTATAAAGTAAACTATTTAATCGATTATAATTGGGGGGATACACCTACGTTCCGCATCGTTCATCTTTTATCGTACAATTTTTGTGCATAGAGTGTTTTAAATGACACCACTTCAAACGATAAGTGTGAAAAATATAAAAAAAACAGAAAAAACGAAGTAAAGTTTAATGTAGGTATTAATCGAGGCGAGTGTGTCGACGACTTTCGGCGGGAGATTTGTCGATCCTCATTCTTCAAGTTCGACTAATCGCAGGACGATAAAATCGTAACGGCTGCGATATATGTCACTAACTTCATTTGGAGGTTTGTGTTTAACGAATAAAGGAACATAGAAGGTAATTTCCTCCTTGGTCTTTTTAAAAATCATTTCCGTACAAGTAATCGTGAATATCAATGAACGATCGCAACACCGTCGGTTTGTCATATATATATTTTTTATAATGATGCATCCAAGAAAGGTTAAGATTCTTAATAAGTATCACCAGTTTTTTACTTATACGAAAGAAAGTTGTCAAAGCGACGAATTTGCCAGTTAATATAAAATTGTTTATTATTTATCATTTCCTCGTTTTACGAGCAGTAACAACACAAGATATATATTCCTAGATTTCAACGCACTACGTGCTTTTTCATCGTTTTTACATATACCATGTTGTATATTAAATATTTAATTTTTCAATCAAAAGCGCCAGTAGGATCGTTCTTCTTGTAAACTTTATTAATATAGTACAAATATTGATTTTTTATTCATTTTTATTGATATAAATAAGAAGACTTACATAATAGCTTGTACATCTTTTATTTTTTTTTGAGTTCTTACAATTAATATATTGGGTGTACAATTCCATCAAAATTTACAATATGTGCTTAGAATAGAAATGTAATATTATATGTGATATATAAATCAACTTCATATTTGTCTCATATAGTATTGAATTATAATGTTTTAGTTATAATGTCTAAAGCTCATAGTCCAACACGCTTTAATGGTGAAGCAGATAACTTTTATGATTCAAACTTTACGTTGGATATCAATAAGCGAATGCAAGTTCCAAAAAGTATTCGTGTGAGTGGTGATTATACGAATGAAAATGTAGTTGGTACAAATGGTTCAAGCTGGAATCAAATGGTTTCAACTGAGAAATTTGAAATGCATGTCCCTGACAGAATTCTTGTCGTAGGTAAGTGTATACATCCTTCTAAATGAGGGACACTGCAGGTCAGTAAATAAAAGGATATTTAATGGAGGTTTGCTATAGGGCAAGAACAACATATTGGAACAAAAGCACCACCCAGAGAAATTACTTTAGAGAATGCAGTAATGCCAGCCGAACCAGGCATTATCAGAGTTCAGGTATTTGATATTGAAAACCTCTTTTTATATACGATGTGCAAATATTCATTACAAAACCATTAATCATTCATAAAAAATTAAAGTGTAATAATGTATGCAATATGTATGTGATAAAATAGTAGTTATAATATAGTATGTCGATATTATATTATATTATAGAGGTTCTGATTTTACTTTTTCATATTATTTGCAGACTCCTCCAAGAATCTTAACATTAGATGACCATTATTTCCCAGCCGTTGACGAAGACGAACCAAGCTTGTATGTGAATGAAGTAAAAGATACTGTTGCTCCTAGACCTCGTGGACGGTATAACACGGAAACACAAATAGTTAGACACACAAGGTGATCACCTCTGTGTGTTAGGCAAGCTTGCTGTACATGTATAATCAATAATCTGTGTAAAATTAATCTTTTTTACTATTTCAGGGAGCCAACTCCTTCATACAGTGCGCTCGATGTTTCTCTTCCACCTAGTGAAGAAATTCAACATTTGCGTAAACAAGTAGGAAAGTTAAATCGCCGTGTAATGGCAATTGAGTTAGAGATGTTACAGCGTCAACAAAGAGACAAGATTTTATACGCATTAACGCTGACGTATTTGATCTTAAAGGCTTTTTCATGGTTAAGTAGAAAATAAGTTTTTATGATTGAACATAAAGAAAAATCCGCGTTCAATGTAAAGCGTGGTGCTGTTAACCAATATTCCGTGAGGGCCACTTTTGCTCTAAGAAAGTCTCAGCCAAAGATTTTTCATTGCGCATAATGAATAATAAAATGTTGGAAGTAATGGTATCGTATATAAATATATTCAAACTGAAACAGATTGGAAACGTTTTAAGAAGTATGGTATTTCTTACCTCTGAGCAGTTTAAATAATTAGGAATAAAATCTTTATATGAATGGTTAATGATTGAACGAAATTGATATATTTGTGTGTTACTTTGTAATGAAGGTATTGGATGTTACACGATTAATGGCTAGTATATTTTACCATTTTATGATCCATAATTAAGTATGGATACAACGTATGCTTCGTGTTAATGTGGAAAAATCATTCCTAGATTGAAGAGAAAGTGCTGAGTGTATTAAACATCTATATTTTCCCTTTAATATTCACCTTGTGTGATTAGCATTTAGTACAAAATTTCACAATAAGTAAATGTAATTTAGAATCATGATTTCCCATATTTATTAGTACACTGTGCATGAATATTAATACATATATATTTCGGTACAAAAGACAGTTAAATATATATGACCTAAATTCAAATGGATGGACGAACCTTGAAATATTCATATGCGATACAAAATGATTGCATTGTTACATATTTATCATACACAATGAATGTAGGAAATTAATCATTTAACATTTAAGTCAAAGAACGTAGCTTGTAATTTGGCTTAGAAAAACTGTCATTATTCAATAGCGCTAGACGGAGCTTTGATTTATAAACAATGATTTATAAATGTAGCAAACATAATATTATAAATCATAGTGGTATAACTCACTGAAATTGGTTGAAAATCATCAATTTTTTTTTTCAATGACTTTACTTTTGATCTTTACAGAAAAATGAGTCCCTTCTATGTATACTGTAGCAATATTCTGAATCAATTAATGAAATCAACTATTCAGGACACTTATAACAGAATCAGTGATATCTGATATCTGAATCAATTTATACATATATATATATTTCTTTTTTTTGTGGCCATAGCATGCAACTTCAGACATTTATATAACATATATTGTGATCGTGAGGAGATAAATAAATGATATTATGCAATACCAAATATTAGAAGTGTTATTCTTACTTGTACATAAAAATAATTACTATTGTATCCCTTGCTACGAATTTAGCAAGACCGTCTATTTATTAAAAATACCAATCATAAATTTAAAAAATTAAAGATTTTAATCACAACATGGTAAATAAAAGCAAACAATGTAGATGAAATACTTCAGTAAATTACAAACAGTTTATATAATGTAACATACAATTAAGAATTCCTTGTAAAATCGTGATTTTAATTATCGTACATTACGAAATCCGTCTTTATTCTTGTCTTATCTTTCACGATACTCGATTGTGATAAAGGTCGAATGCTTCATATGTTTCAAAGTCTTATTCTGAACTTCTTAATTCTTTTTGAAAATATTTTTTGAACGTACAAATATTGAAATATGTTATTTAGTTACAATATTCAAGAGCAAGATGTGAATTATTAAAAACGGATGGATCATATAAAAATAGTGTTCCACGTATGCAATTTCATAAATAATTTAAGTTATGTTCTAAAATTAGATTAAAAAATTGCGTTACCGAGATTAGCGTGCATTGTGTATTTCATGTTATACATTAATTCTGACACAATGATGTAGACATGAAACTGCACGTGGACAATTTTTTAAGTAGCAGTGTATAGTATAAATACAAAGGTGTAAAAATAAAAGTCCAAACATGGATAGGAAAATATAACCAATGATCATCGGTTTTTAACAATATGCATACAGATCTTTGCTAATCAAAGTACTTGAATGTTTTACGTTTTGGTCGTTAATTTCCCCAAAAGCTTCCGCTTAACGCACGTGACTTAAGTTGGTAACACGTAAAATGTCACTGTATATTACATTCTTGAAAGCGAACATCTAATTGGTCGAGCCTTTGCTTGTACAAGCCTCTCCCATGCGTATTTACTAGCTTCCACCTAGAAGCGGTAGGATTAAATCGTTACGTTCACGATGATGACCGGTAATATGACCCGTGAGCAGTAAATGAATTAGTTTAACCAGTTTACGATTCTTCAGAATGGATTTCTGTGAGAGAAAATTTTCCATTTGCACTCATTTGTTCTACCCGTAATCCAGGAGAACTTTTTCCTCTCGATGCTGCCGTACCATAGGGAAGTTAGGACCGAAGCAGTTAGTCAATCTGCTAATGCATGCGAGAGGTCAGTGCACGTCACGTAGTTATTATTCTGAGTTGAGAATTTTGAGGAAATTTATCAATTTCGGGGTGAAAGAGGAAAGTTCCTGAGACTCTCTCGCGGCGGAACATTCTGAGAAAGTACGCGGAGGTCTCAGGTGCTGTGAATACCGTGCCCGGTACTGTACTGCACGATAGTGAACCATTCGCGTATACTCTGTGGTATAACGCCGTTGTATGTAATCGTAGTGCTGCATTAGAAAACGCGAATTTTATTGTGGCACAGGCGTCTATTTGACGTCTGTGAAGGCAGACTGAGTGTGTGACAGGTTATGTCAACTGGATTGGCAGGTGCTGTTTCAAATCAGGTCAGTGTGTTGACTTGCTACCACACTGCTATTCTGCAGATACCTTTCACTGAAGACAGCCATTCTAAATTTTGTATATTTTTCCATGCAACGGAATGCAGCGGATGAAAGGACAAAGTAACAGCCAAGGTGAGTATCCGCCTCGATCCTATTACCTGCTCTCTTAGCAGTCGGCTAAATGGTGAATCATTTTTTACTTGTGCTTTATATTATACTCCATACGTGTTAGACGAATGTGTCGGTCTAAAATATTATTACTGATATTACACATTTTGCAAATACAGGCAATACCAAAATGAGTTTAATGCTGCATTCAAATACAGAGGTGTTTCACGATATTGACAGGTCGCGATAGCTTTCGTTAGAAAAGTGTTTGTATATATAAACTCAATAACCTCTCATTTTACTTTTTATTGGTTTAACCGAAGTAATAGCTTAATATGGTATAGCTCCATAAAGTATTTGCTTTTAATCAAAATCTAGGAAAAGCTTACGATACTACCTAATGTTTTATAAAAATCATTGGTGTACGTTACATGTAAAAAGGTGTACTTTATAACCGAGTATGTATTAATTTAATATTTATATTTTAAAAAGTTTTACTTAACGAAGTATAATGCTAAATATTCCAAGAATAGTGACTCTGATGAATGAGTAAAATGTTCTGTAGTGTTAGTAGGCAATGAGCGATTAATATTTGTTTGCATGCGTTCAAATCTAGAAATCCTTAAAAACAGGAGTTCCATTTTTTATTTACACAGGAAAGCTGTATTTTTATATATTTTGTCACTATATTTTTCATCATTAAATATGCTTGCCTTGACAATTTATATTGCATAATGTGAGGAATCTTTATGAGGAAATACAGTATTTTTATAATCAGGATAATGGCAAGATTATTTAATCCACCTGTGTAATGTCTTTTAATTTATTGCAGAAGTGGTTTATAAATATAAACGCTCAACTCAAAATTGATATTCCATTAATGTATTATCGAGATGATATTTTGTGTTCGATAGTGAGCAATGGACCCAAAGAACACCAGCAGCAGCAGCAAACAGAACATGCTGGTGGAGAAGATACTGGCTTTGACTCGTGGAGAGGAGGCAACAGTACTCAACATCATTCGAGTTATCCGATCGGTACTGGCGATCCATACAATAGTCCTTATTACGCAAGTACTTCATTCCCCTATCAAACGTTTGGTGCTGGGGATGGTACCTGGTCAAACGGTACAGATGCCGTTGCATTTCTCTCTGGATATGGAGGTCAAATAAGCCATGATGCATATGGCATGGATGGAATGTTCTCCGCTAGTGCCGGAGGTGGTTTTAGTACATTTGGTCAGCCCGCTTTTAATTACTTTCATGGAAATGGTGATTTTAGTGCCTGGGGCACACCAAGGAAAACGCGCTATGAAGACTATTATCAAGCACCACGTGGAAATGAGAATTATCCAACACCCACTAGTACTGAAATTAAGACTATAGAACAGAGTGTGCAGGGTTTATCGATTGGCAGTGGAGAAGTTCCAAGGCAGGATCAGCAGACTCCATCTAATCAGCAATTAAAACCCGAGGTGAAGGAACCTAGAAAAATAACATGGGCAAGTGTAGCGAGCCAGCCGGCAAAACCCGTTCCTCCTCTATCATCATCTCAAGGAATGAAAAAGAAGGCTGGAATGCCCCCGCCACCTATTGTGCCAGGAAAACACAATATGGATATTGGAACATGGGGTGAAGGCAAATCTTCTGTTCCCCCTCCTACTGCCCCGCCGCCACCACAGGTACAACCGCCTATTCCGCCGCCACCTCCCCCCGTTCAAAGACAGCGACCTCCTCCACCACCATGCTGGAACAGGCAGCCTACAACACCTCCGCCACCTCCGCAGCCACAAATTCATATGCCCCCCCAGCCGCAACATCAGCATCAGCATCAACACCAGCATCAACATCCACACCAGCATCAACACCAACATCAGCATCAGCATCAGCACCAACAGCAGCAGCAGCAACAGCAGCAGCAACAACAGCAACAGCAGCAACAGCAGCAGCAGCAGCAGCAACAACAACAACAGTTACAACAGCAGCAGCAACAACTTGCTCAGACGCAATCCCATCCTGTCTTGGATAAACTAAAAGTGAAAAATGATTATAATCCTGTGGAATTTGATCAAACCGCTCCAGGAGCTAGGTTTTTTGTAATAAAGTCTTACTCGGAAGATGACATTCACAGGTCTATCAAGTATGAAATCTGGTGCAGTACGGAACACGGTAATAAGAGGCTGGACCAAGCATACAGAGAAGCCAGTCGAGAAGGTGCACCACTGTATCTATTTTTCTCCGTTAACGGATCGGGACATTTCTGTGGCATGGCTCAGATGGTATCATCCGTAGATTATCAGAGCAATAGTAGCGTTTGGTCCCAAGATAAATGGAAGGGACAGTTTCGAGTACGTTGGATATACGTTAAAGATGTTCCTAATGTGCAACTTCGGCATATTACATTAGAGAACAATGAAAATAAGCCAGTGACTAATTCACGGGACGCGCAGGAAGTTCCCCATGCAAAAGGTGTTTTAGTATTGCGTATACTGCATACTTATCGTCATTCGACTAGTATTTTCGATGATTTTGGACATTACGAACGCAAGCAAGCGGAAGAGAATCAGCGAAAGGCACCGATAAATGCTATACATCATCATCCTTCTTCCACTCATAGAAACAGAGGGCACGCTTCCGATTTGTCAAGGGATCATCACCAGCATCCCCATCCATCTCACATGCATCAGCATCAGCGCAAAGTAAGTCTATGTATACTTTAGAAAAATCTTTAAGCAGCTATTCGATCACGAAAGACAAAAACATTTTTTTATTGTTCTACCGTAGGAACGAGATGGTGGCCGTGGCCGCGGTAGGGGCGGTTCACGCCAGTAGCGGTGGATACAAAAGGAACATAATACTATTAACAACGGTAATCAACATAAAGGAAGCACGCTGCGGCTAATTATCGTTCTACCACTTATCTTTGCTTTTCTGGATTTACGATGGGCTTCTAATTCCTGTGAAAGAACTCTCACGATTGAGGCCATTTTCTTCTGTTGAATAATTAATCTGTATGATAATTAGCGTTGCGACGGCATCATAAATATTATCTAAGTATAATTACTATGAAGAAGAACATAATACAATTTCAAGGGATATCGGGTAAACTTGCTGACGGTTATAAGCATATAGTGTGGTGTTGCGTGCTATTCATCGAAAGGTGTTTCTTAAACGTACAAATTAAAAACGAATGAAAAAATAAGATACGGAACAGACGAAAAAAACTGTAATATGTGGACTAACCCTTGTAAAATGCTTAAACTTTTGTTGATAATGAAGAAAAAAATCTATGCGAGAACAATATTATAAGCAAGTGTCATTTAAATCAATTACCATTTTAAACTTCAATGGACATATAACCTGGTGCCTGCAGCTGAAAGGTCAGACCTTTCTTTATTCAAAAGGTGCGAGGGCTTATTACAACATTTTAAGTTTATTTGTAATCATCATGCTTTACCATTGGATAATAACAGAAACTATTGTCAATCGATTATTTTATGCATATTCTATATCTATTGCAAATTATATATAAATATATATATATATATATAATTACCTATTATTATATTATTCATGGACTGCAAAGAACGATCTAAAATATTATACCGCAAAGCAGAAAAAATATTACAGTTACTCTATGTGTAACGTATATGATGATGATTATTATTGTACTATTTGATGAAATTTCACGACATATGATTCTTATTGTTAAAGACATCTGTTATTGGTTTTCTCTTTCACTCAGCACTATATCCTTGATGACGGTTATACTCTATTATAAAATAGAATTGTTTCTATTACTATGATATTCTGTCACACTTTTGTAACTTTCTTACAAATTTGTATTTAGGTTGTTTCCTCACCAACAATAATTCCCATTCATAGTTACCACTTTTAGAAGTAGTCTTCTGCATAATTGAATTAGAATTGTCGCGAATTGTTAAATTGGATAAGATATAATGTACGAAGTTATACATTGAAATGATAGAATCGATCCCTAAATTTACGTAAGGAATATTAGTCATTATCATACGTGCGTTGATATTTCTAGGCATTAGAGATAATGAGAGTTTGTTTAACAGCCTTAGTCAGAACAGAACTATATGCATTCTGTCAATAATGAATAACATACATAATTACATTTCATAAGATATATTTTATGAAAAAGTAATGTAAAACATTATGAGTTTATTGAGATGGTCTACAAGATTTATAAAGGCAGTGAGTGCAATACTATTAATATCCTTTACTTATTTAATAATATTATCGCGAATAACACATATGACCAGAGGCGACAACCAAGCATCGTGCCTAAGGGAATATGTAAATAATGTACCTCTTATACATCCAATTTGGATTGACGTGTACCGAATATCGACAAAAACCAAGTACAATCACGTTATACCGCTGATACTAACGTACCTGAAGATTTATTTCTGCAACGAGATTTTCATTATTTTAACCGAATTACGTTTAAAGATTAAAATCAAATGGTCAAATATTCAATAGCTTTATCTTAACATTTGATCGCTCTTTACTCTTCAATCTTGGTACAATTTACAAGCATTCATTGATTTTCCTCTTGTTACTTTCACCATCAGAGTGCAATTCTGTTATACGCGCTGCATCATTTACCGTTACTTTTCTACAGCCATCTAAAAACTATGGTCTTTGCTTTCAGCTGGATTATTTGTTTTCGTTACCATCCCGCTCCTTTCATCGCAATCACGGACACTAAACGCATCTGCGCGTTTCACGTTATCATTTGCATCATCCAACAACCGTTCCGATTCCTCGATGCGAATCCTTTCCCCCTGTAATGCTATATCTTCCGCCAGCATATTCTGCCGCGTGAAATAATCGCGAATATTATCCCTCACTTCCTGGCAAAACTTTTCCGGATTCGCCTCGATGTACCGATAGACAAACAAATCGGCACCGTTCACGATGAAACGATGATTGAAGACGTTGATCTTGGCGCCGATGAAGAGATCCTGAGGCGTGTAATACTCCGGATCGTCTTTATTCGTACCCGGTTTTGGCACTAGGGTCGCCTTCAAGAAGCATCCCTCGCGCCTACCGGAATTTCTCTTCTCGATCTCCACGATCAGAATCGTTCCCTCGCTCAGACTGTACTCCAGGACGAAGTTGCGATTTTCGTCCTCCGGATGCACAGCCTCCATACGCAAAGAGTAGCGCAATTTCTTGGGAAAATTTAGAAGCTGGCGGACCACGTTTTTCCGCGGTTTTCGCGGCACGAACGACAGGCACGTGCTGTAGGTGTCCTCGGGCGTGCCGAACTTGATGTGAGGGGGTGCACGGTACTCCATGGCAGGCGCTGATTTTTGGCTGGGCAGTGGAATTTTCTCTGGTTGCGAGATTCCCAGCATATCGCGATAATACTTTCGCGTAAATGCGTCGCAGTCGTGCAATAAAAATCGGCGGTTAAATATGAAGACCGTGTTTCCTACCTGTGAGATCATCAAAACGGAGCATTTCAATGGAATAGCTTTAGCTGAAATCTCATACTAAATAACATATCGAATCCGCAGATTCTAATTCAACATCTATTGCGTATTACCGCGAAATCTTTCGGTGTATAGTATTCCGCTACTTCTGTATCCCCGTACTCCATGTAGGAGCTGGGAAACGAGGAGGGCATGTTCTTCCAATCCTTGGGAATTTTCATTCGCCTAAGCAGCATAGAGACCGGGTCTTTCCCGTTGTTAGGCTTTGCTATCTCACGAATGGCTATCGTGTCGTCGCTCAAAAAGTACATTATCTGATAGGCGTCCTCGTTCCAAGTCGCGTCGAAGGACAAAACCATCCGGTCGTACTCTAAAAATCGTCGCCTGTTGTCATCCGGGATCGGCGTGATCCGCTCCGGTACTCTGAGGGAAAAAGCTCGTGTTTGCAGGTACGGATCGGGCGGTGCATCTTCTCTATCGCCCACGTCTATACCTTGGCTGCTAAGAAATTCTCGTGTAAAAAGATCGCAATCGACGATGTGGTATACCACGCCGTAAATACCTGCGGATAAACGCTTTGTGAATGATGATGTGAAAATATTCCATGGATTTTGCGATGTTTCCCGAAAGTTTGCAGGGAAATGTTCCGACATATGAAGCAGGAGAATTTCAGTTAAAATACAAAATTTTATGAATTTGAGGAAAATGAAAATGTTCGCCTAAAGTTTTATTTACAATATACGGAAATACTACATATGTAAGGGATATGCATTTAACAATTCGGCCATTTTTTTTTAATTAAAGAAAAATTATCTAGTTAAAGTTAAAAAAAATCTAATACGAAATTAAATATAAGCGAAAAATACGAAACTAATACGAAAAAAATATAATTATTCGTATTTACGTAAAATATTGTACATAATCACGTAATTTCAAAATTCTATCGCAGAAATAATTCAAAATAAGGAGCCCCACCCCCTTCTTCATGTACAGGCGGGAATTTTTCTTTCCCGCCATATACATATATTTTATGCAGGAATTTATTTTTAATTGTAACGATACATACACAATGCCGGATCCAGGATATGTTCTCGATTGAGCATGAAATTGTATACGGTTTAAAAATATCCGCTGTAAGAAAATCTACATTTTTAAACAGACGCTCAACGCTGGAGCATTGTCGTTTGTCCACATGACGATTTAATTACGCGTAGGAAAATTAGTACCTGATTTAGGAGTTATTAAGATCGGTTTATTATCGTCGAATCTACGATATAGATATCACGTAAACCAATTCACACAAAATACTTAATACATCCATCCTTGATCTTCATTCGCTTAATTTTCAACGTCTAGCATTAAAATTATTTAATTAAAAATCTATTGCTTGAAATAAGTTTTTTCCTACTTGGTATAAATTCGATGTATTTAATTAGTAATGCGATTCTAAATTTTTTTTTTAAATTGAGCTGTAATCTCAATATCAATTCGAGAGAACGGTACAAATCAGTTAGGAAACATCACTTTACGCAAATCCAGCGAATTTTCGTTTCGATCGAATTATGCTTACATATGTCGATGCCCACGTTTAAGTCCTTCCAATGGAAGAAATCTCCACTGGTGTTCTTCGTTACTTTATGGCGTTTTACGAGTTTCCCTTGGGGAAAGCCGGCATTGTCGATCGTGGGTTCGATTATGCATACGGTATCGTCCTCGAGGAAATACAGAATGTTCACATAGCGTATCCGAAAATGCTCATTCGCCGAATTAAACACTCCCTGGCGGAAGAAGGCCTTGAAAGAAAGGCACTTTTGGGCGAAAAGCGCGTAATGTGGAACGAATTGTTGCTTTCCATACTCCCGCACGCGGCCATATGTCAACGATGGATCGTATCTGTCGTACAAATAATGGAAATGATCGTATTAATTCCAATTGAAATGTGGCATAAAACTTTGTACCAATAAACATGTAAGTATTACACATCATCACGAAATAATCCTCACAAATATTTAAATAAGTAGATGGATTTCTACTATAACGGAACAGTGTGTCTCGTTTTATTTCACGATAGGATAAAAATAATGCATGAAATGTTTTATTATTAAACTATGAAGTAGTGACATAGTAATGATCGTTAGTTGAGCAGTAAGAAAAATCCCGTATACCAAGGATTTTAATAAATGAAACCTAAACGATCCTTTCTCTATTTATATGCAATCATTTAATGTATACTTACTGTATCGGGTCAGAATCTTTTGTAAATGCGACGGATTCAGCGTCTATTGGCTTTCCCCCGAATCCAATATTTCGATCACGTGACACGCGAAAACCGTTTAAAATGTCAAACTTATGAGGCAATTTGTACTCCCGTATCTTCGAAGAACATGCATAATTTTTAGTTAATTATAACAAATGGCTAAATTCAATTTATAAGTATAAAGTACAGAACTTACCGTTGGATCTTGAAAGGTATAACCTGGTACAAGCGGTAAACTGTACATTATCAAAATAACTATTTATTTATAGAAATGATCGAAAGTGTATCCTTCTTAAGGAACTTCTAGAATATTTGATGTGGACGCATGTACGTTTCTGTCAAACCATCCCTATAACAACATGGCCATGTATTGATCCAACATTAGCAACGTGTTAAATTTAAGTTTCATAACCACTTATAGATCATGCAATTGCTTGAATATAGTAATGTATAGAAAGATATATAAATATATATAGATATTGTTTTAATCACAATAGTCACAAGTACAGGAATATTATGGTATATGAATGGGTGTAAATCAAGATTACTATTAGTTGTCTGAGTCATAGACAAAATACATTTGAGTTTTAATCGATCATTTATTTCTGAATAAATTATTGACAACAGTAGCGCTGGATGGTTCTTCCTAAAAAGTTTTAGTTGCCTTTGTATAATCACAAAGTAATTATCTCTCGGAAAATAGCCATACAGCCTGCGGACAAGCAACCAGCCACTGGCACGGTAATTAACCACGCGAATGCGATATTACGGAACAGTTTCCAAGACACTCCCTCACCACCACGGGAAGCCCATCCTACACAAACTACAGATCCCACCTTGCAGTGAGTCGTTGACACAGGTAAACCAGCCTTACTTGCCAACAAAACTGTCACTGCCGCTCCTACCTATAGCCATTATTGAGATATAGCAGCAGTATCAATGGCATTAGTCTACCAATTGTACTTAAGAAATCAGCATACCTCTATAGTAAACCCCGTAGTAGGAGTAATGCGCGCTAAGTCTTGTCCAAGGGTTTGTATCACTCTTCTACCCCATATCCAAAGCCCGGTTGATATACCTAGGCCACCGTAAAGTAATATGAGTAACGGAGTGTCGGCCTCCTGCTTGGCCGAACCCTCCGCGTACACCGCCCATAATGCTATAAGAGGCCCGATCGCATTGCTGACGTCATTTCCACCATGTGCAAAACTACCGAACGCTGCGGTCAGTACTTGCAAGAATGAAAAAAGTTTAGACACCTCGGGCTGTTCCTCCTCTTTCACCTCGTTCTCAACCTGGGTACCCTCCACTTCCGAACTTGTCACCATAAGCAGCGGACTTGCACTGCTATTACCACGTAATTTCGGGGCACCCTCCTTTGCATTGCCATTGCTACTGCTACATGGAGTTTCCGAGATTACTGACAAGGCTGTAGTTTCTTTCCTATCGCAGGTACCAAATTTTGTTGTTTTTTCATCGCTACTCATTGAGAGCAATATTCTTTTCCTTTGCCATGGTACGACAAACAAGTAAACAATTATGGCAGAAAATAAACCCAGACCTATTGCGGCGATTAAGCTACCCCACCATGGTACTCGGTCCAACATCAAAACTGAAGAAGTACATAGGATGTTGTATATGATTTAGGTTGTAATAATATAGCCATGATTACTTACGTTTAGGTCCATCATGTGCAACTGACATGACATTGACGGCGACGGTGAGCCCATATGCTAACGGGAGTATGTGAAGACCTTGCTCTAGGGGTCTGCTAGATCGAAGTACAGATTTTCTTAGAAGCCAAAAAATAGAAGCGGACACAACACCGCTAAGTACAGGACTAGCGAACCAGGATGCTGCTATGTTACCAAGAGCTATCCATTTTACCTATATACGTGCAATAGATCAGATAAAAATACTTTTTATCTATAAGTTTATTTTCCACAAAACTGTAGACACTATACTAACCCCTGCAGTACCTCTGCACACCAGTGAAAAACCAACTGTAGCACCAACAATGGAATGTGTTCCAGAAATAGGTAGACGTAATGCTGTCGCAAGTAATAACCAGATACCTGATCCGGCTAAACTGGATAATGCTCCTAACATTAATTCCTTCTCATGGCCTTCGTATAACGTAACGTCTAATATTCCTTTACGCATTGTATCAGAGACCTAGAAAAATTGATGCATCGAATATACTCCAAAATTAATTTTATTATTAATATAAATTGTAGTAATGAAATGTTTCGTCAAAATACCTTATAGCCAATGAGCACTGCCCCCGCAATTTCAAAGACAGTAGCCAAGATGCATGCTTGAAATATTGTAAGGACACCAGCACCAACGCTGGTTCCAAAGCTGTTAGCAACATCATTGGCTCCGATTCCAAATGCTAAAACAAATGCTACCACAAATCCTACAACTATTATCCATATCAAGTTTTCGTCGTACGGTATACTCATTTTTGTTTAGTTAAGATCCGTTGCGCTTGAGCTCCTCTTGTATACTTTCCTTTATTCTCACATATTTGTCAGTGAATTCATAGGCATGATCGACGATCCCTCTCGAATATCTCCCTTGTAATCGGCGGGATTTTAAACGAGAGAACTTTTGTCAAGGAAGAATTTTTGCCCTCGATATATTATAGTTATACATGTAAACTTGTAATCATCAGAATATATTTTTCTATATATACATTAGGTAATATTTATATATATATGTATATATAACTTTTTTATCAATTATATATCTATTTGGATCAATATTTTCATTTGACTTCTAATACGATCAATTCTGTAGTTTTGTACATACAGCAGAGGTAGTGTTTTGGCGCAGCACCTGATTTATCTAACGTCAGATTCATCTCGCACATCGGTACATAACTTTCGTCGTTGGACAAAGTTATTAGGTAGTGGCTCTTTCATTCACAAAGATTTCCCTCGGGCGGAAATCGTGATATTCAATTTTAAAGTTACTTTTTATCAGCGCTTTCCTCACTTGGAAACACGCTGATCGTTGTAATTCCCACATCTGTAATCAATGAAATTACGAATTTAATCCCGATGCAATATCGATGGGCAAAGCCGTGCGTCACTATTGCAAGCGGTGCAACAGTCCGACACGATGGTATGCCATCGCACATGTGTATCCTACGACTCGTAGAATCGGGTGTTAAACTCCAAGATACGAGCTGTCGTTTTTAAAAAAAAAGAAACACCAAACACGTAAAACGCACTACCAATTCTCATCCCTCGCGATTGCAGAAGGGCGGTTCATCCCACTTTCACGTTTCCCCACTCGAACACGATTATACGTACAACTGTCAGCTCGACATTCGAAAAAACATTTTCCGTTTTGACGATCGAGCAGCATAAGACCAAGCCGTCGAATGTCTAGCAGCCAAACGACTGCTTCGCGTTGGAAACCACGTTGTACACCACCGAGAACGTGTACAATAATACGCGAATCCCTACCGCAAACCGTTAAGTACCGTAGCGGAATCGCGAATCTGGCTGGGCCTGGGGAGACGTGCGACACCGGGTGATAACCGGTGCAATGTTACTACCTCACGTATCATTTTTCGTGGGCGCCCCAACGAGCCTCGCGTATCAGCACATCTTCGACGTCGCCCTCGCGGCTCGCGAGCATCGGGACGGGTTAACGTACCACCGCGGTTCGAATACCCGTACGTTCGCTGGCAACGAGACAAGACGCGGTCGAGTTGCGCCCTCGGTTTATCAGACGATTTTCGGGGTACCGGGGATGCCGCCGCACGGTCACGCGTGGGGGTGAGATATTGATCCGGCATTTGCCCGCGAAACGTATTACGCTTACTGAAACGTAAGTGCACCCTTGACGGCCCACTGCGGATAGAGCACCGCTCACCTGCGTTTTTCCTAAGCAAATCGATGAACGATTGATCGATCCTCCCCGCGTTATCACGACCATCCTCCACGCTCTCCTTTCGATTTGTCCTTAACCCTTTATCGCCTGCGGTAGAACGAACGAGATTTCTCGTTCTTATAGACGAAAATCAACCCTCGTAATACCATATGATTTTCCTCCGTGTAATTTAGAAATTACGTAAGAGGTACGAAATATGGGTCAACGCGCGAGAATACGAGAAATATTAAGTATCAGACGAAAATCAGTAAAACATATGTATTCCTTTTCGGTGGTACCATTTTCTTATATGAAAAGTCGTGTTACAAAGATAAAGCGCGATTGCGCTTATTAAAATTGAGTTGCGTATAAGAAGCTGCAGTATCGGTTTGTGGGTGGTAGAAGAATTAAGAGCTCATTGATATTAATGCAAACCTTGAGATTTCCACGTGCCTCCATCGAAAATGTTCACCCACGCCCATCGTTATCAGCAGTGACTGATCAATAGCTCGTGAGAAAGTGTATAGCTGAATTTGGTAAAAAACGTATTCGCTTATGAACACCTTGTATCGAGTGCGCAAAATATTCCGGGATCAGCGAAGTACATACCGTCGTTGACAACGCAGAATCTTCCGTGACCGGCTTGTAACGCTTAATGTAAAAAAAATTCAAACGAAGTTAAACACGATCTAGCCTTAATGTGAACACCTTACGAACGGAGATTCGTACCACGAGTTTATCGCGTGTCGCGGCTACCTTTTCAGGATGTAACACGAGCACTCGTTGAAATTAACGTAAACCTTCCACCGTGCTGGTTCGAAACACGTCAACATAGACGGTGTCTCAATCGACGGTTCACCATGGAAGGTGTATGTAAACGTTGTATAAAAAAGCTTTGTACCTTTCCCATCGAAGACCTATCGAAATTGACGAAAAGGCGGCACTTAGTTGGCAGAAGATTCGATCAAATTTGCTTGAGGAAAAAATCGTCTTAACCGCGATACTGTGCGGACCGGTATTCTTTACGTCTATTATTCATCGCGTCGGAGTTTTAATCGATGTAAACGGAGACTCCAGTTGAAATTAATACAACCCACTAATGTTTCCATCGTGTGCGTCATTTTTTTTTTAATCGTGCTCAGCAGCATCTATGGTAACGGAATAACAGTTGAGTAATAGAAGGTGTAATGGAGCAATGGAAAAGTTGTGATTCGCGGAAAATCATCAAAAACAATAATGCAGAATGTAGTGCAATCCGGTAACATCCACTATAGTTGGTTGAGACAGTACGAACGTAGTCTTGGAAAACAAGCAATTGTCGAGATTAATGTATGTAATTGGGAACGGGATTGATGCAATTACAAAGTTTCTCTTCCGTGTTCGCCAATGTCAACGCTGACCGATAACTGTTTTGCAATTCTTGGAGAATTGGTATCGTCAAGCTCAATCACCGAAATATTCGCTTATATCTGTTAATGTAATTACCATGTTTTTATTTTGCCCAAAGAAAATCCTACCAGACATTCATAACAGTAGCGAAACGTATTTTAAAATGCGAGAAACACTCTATCGCGGTGCGCAGCTTTCGCTTCTCTGTCGCTAACATCGTTGATCTTTGTAAAATAATTGCGTATGACGATTAATGTAATTACCAATGTTTTCATCGTCGTCCACCAAAATCCTTTCCCAGGCGTTCACCAATAATGCAGTATGTAGTTAATCGCAGGAAAAATCGTAACACGAAGTGTCATCTGAGTAGTCACAGTAGTGTACTAGATAGAGGCTCGGACTTCCACGCGGAATCAGAGTTCAAATCTCGTCGCTCGTCACCTCTATAGAATTTTCCACGTGATACGCGCACCGTATTTTTAATGTTACGGAATCCACCTTAAAACAAGTTGATTCCAGACAAAATTACCCACGGCGATCGGTGGCAACAATGGAGAAAACGTGCGAAACGCGACCGGGAGGACGGAATATTCCGTAAGTCGCGTACGATCGGCGGAACTTAAAAGATCGTATATTCCGGCAAGTAAAACGTTAACATTGTACCCGCGTACCGCGGTTGCGTTGAATGTTCGAGGAAGGAGGATGGAGGGGGGGGGGGGCGATGAATAAGCCGTTGTGTAAAGCTCGCTAAACGAGATACGAATTGACGTGAACATAATTACCGGTAATCGCATCTCTCTTTGTACGTAGTTGAATCGATGGTGCCTCCCCGTTTCTGGCCAATTTGTAATCGGTAATCGTGCTCTTCCGCATGCTTTACTTCCAGAAAGACCCACGGTGGTCAGCTTGGTTTTCCGCGTTTCTCGCGTTTCCCGCGACAGATCTGCATTTAGTTCGTTTAGACGGAAATCATGACCAACGATTACGTAATACATTGCGCGACGTTACGTTTGAACATTCCTGTAATTTTGCCGTTCGAGCTTAAGGTCTTGATGCGTGCTTGTCTCCTACTTTACGTAGTAGAAGAAAATGCGATTCTAACGATAGGCTTATGGTACAGATAGGAACGTACCGTGTTAATCTTGTACAATGGTTATTTTTGGTTTGAATTAATTTATTATATTAATAATTGGAGTAATATTAATATGTGCTATTTTCATAAAGGATAATTCATTTACTATAATCGATCATATTCAATTACACATCATTCTGCATCCCAAGCTTCCTTTTCTTTTCGTTCTTTGATGATATCGCTTAAGTATGGTTCGAGATACAATACATCCTGCAAAAGGGATTTCACGTTATTTAAGCGCTTTAATATTATGGAATATATAGATTGAACGACTTATGGTTCTACCTCTTCGAGCTTTGTCCATTGTTCTTGTGGGAGAACTTTCTTTATGGCATCTAACTGGAGAGCCCTTGAGATCCGGAAATTACGTGCGTCCACTACGTGTTGTGGCAAACGTCTAAGTGCTTCTTGTACGTCAGGGGTATTTCTCATACAATCATGGCGCATTAAACCTATAACAATGTATACATTAGATGTTTCGTTCAAAACTAAATCTACACGATTAGAGAAATATTATCGTAACATTCAAATTTACATCGATGACAGTACTTAAATTTCTAAAATCTAATATGCACGTTTGATAAACAATCACAGTATTGCTACTATGCCATGGCCTACAACCTGCATACTTAATACTAAACATAGATTTAGCATAAAAGTATTTTTCCTTACCATACTGATTAAATCTAGACATACTATAGGCCCATTGTTGTAAAGAGTTGGACGCTAGAACAAGTAATTTTGTACAGTTATGTAAGAAGATATTTTACGTAAATATGAAATATTAAAATGGAAAAAAAAGAGGACCAGACAATTCTGGTACAGCGTACAGTACGTATGAAGAAAATACTTATTTACAGAATAAAGCATTAACCCGCGGAGGCATTTTGCGAAATCTGTTCTACGTTGCAACCGCTGTAAAACCTAACTACTTCACCACGAAATCTTTGAAGAGGAATGCAACTCATTACCCTAACGCTGTTCCAAAATAGACGCTGCATGTCTCTAGTTAGTAACAGCTGAACCTTTTTATATCGATAGTTGGCACCGTTATGCTATAGCGCAAATCGAAACGATGCAATCCACTTAAATTGTAACTTTATTTGTAATTCTTATTACAATTGCAGTACACGTTATTCGTAAAAATGTTAGCTATAGATATATTATCGTGTATGTGAGTATGTACAAAGTAACGTGCATCTTGAGCAAAAGTAATTTTTCTACAAATCACGATCGGTTTGATATAACAAATTATAACTAAAGTTAGTATTACGCGTATTGTGACTCATTAAAACGTTTTATCACATATAATTTGTCCTATTACACATTTCATTTCTAGTGTATTCCATGAAAGCGCACCTTTTCATATAAAATCAAGCCTAGGTTACAACGGAAAGATACAGAAACTTGGGTTTATTTAGAAAAAGGTTGGCATCCATGTTGGTAATGGGAACTACTTTTCCGGCGGTGGAGTGTGTTACGCGTCCAGGTATATAAGCATCGAGGGAACTACTTTCAACGCCTCTTCCTCATTAAGAGTAGAGTTGTGTTCACGTGTGGTTGTGTCTCCTTTTTCCACAAAATAGGTCACACAACCCACCTCCATTCGTGAAATAACTCTCCTATAAAAAAAACCCAAAAAAAATATAAAAATTCCAAAAATACAAACAAAAAAATCGTAAAACCGTAGCTGAAAACCGCGAAACCTAAGTAAAGTGTGGAAAAAAATAGTAATCATCGCGTTACGAAGAGCGACGTGGTCGGAAGAGCGCAAGCCATATTGAGGTAACGAGAGAAACGAGAAACCTGAGAATTTTGAACCTGAACGGCTGCACGACGAGGGAATTCTACGAAAATGAATCCGGGAGCTCCGAATTACCCAATGGCCTCACTTTACGTGGGAGACTTGCATACCGAGATCACCGAGGCGATGCTTTTCGAGAAATTTTCCTCTGCTGGACCTGTACTTTCGATACGCGTCTGCCGTGATATGATCACTCGACGCTCCCTCGGTTATGCTTACGTCAACTTTCAGCAACCAGCCGACGGTGAGTGTAAAAAGGTTTGGTTTCGTACCCTCGTCGAGTTCGAAATATGAAAAAAATCTTTCAACGTGCGTGACGCTGTAGCGATGGATTGCATGCACATGACACGTGCTGTGCATTGCACGATGCCACCATATTGAAATTTACTTTGGGACAAAGTATAATTTTTGCGGCATCGTCTTTCTGTGGATTTTTCCCCCGTTAAGCTGTTGGTTAGGAATTTCGAGATGAACAATTTTTTCAAATATCTCGTAGATTTTTTTTAGCCGCCCCACTATACACGTTGATTTATACATCTGTTCTCAGGGTTTATTTGTAATCTCACTTTTTCTGTTTTGATTAGCAAATACGGCTTATCTCCGTATTGTTACTACGCAGTCAAAATAAATTTGTTGTTACAACTGTGGTGTTATCTATGTGACGTTGATTTACTTTCGAGAAAGACTTGTTTTTCATGGTATCAGAATGGCAGGTTGGCTTCGATGATGGCTAAGCATATGCGTTTGAAACGATAAGCGGATTTGTGGCGAAAAATGCATTTTAATACAGGTTTATGCTACAGACTAATGTTATTAATGTATTTCAGCCGAACGTGCGCTCGATACTATGAACTTCGATATGATAAGGGGGCGGCCTATAAGAATCATGTGGTCTCAGCGTGATCCCTCTCTTCGAAAATCTGGCGTTGGGAATGTATTCATAAAGAATCTAGATAAAAATATAGACAATAAAGCGATGTACGATACCTTTTCTGCTTTCGGCAACATACTTAGTTGCAAAGTTGCGCAAGATGAAAATGGTGCATCTAAAGGTTATGGCTTTGTCCATTTTGAAACTGAGGAGGCCGCGAATAAATCTATTGAAAAAGTCAATGGCATGTTATTGAATGGCAAGAAGGTAAAGCTTCTATAATGATCATTTGCATGCTATGCAATTTAACGTCATGTAGAGTAAATTAATTCCTCATGTATTTGATGGTCACAGGTATACGTTGGCAAATTTATACCACGCAAGGAGCGCGAAAAGGAGCTGGGAGAGAAAGCAAAGCTCTTCACGAATGTCTATGTGAAGAACTTTGGAGAAGATATGACGGATGATAAGCTTAAAGAGATGTTTGAGAAATACGGGACCATCACCAGTCACAAAGTCATGAGCAAAGATGACGGAAAGTCTCGCGGTTTTGGTTTTGTCGCTTTTGAAGATCCTGACGCTGCCGAGCAAGCTGTGCAGGCATTAAACGGAACGGAAGTGGCAGAGGGCAAGTCCATGTACGTTGGCCGTGCCCAGAAGAAGGCAGAACGTCAGCAAGAACTTAAGAGAAAGTTCGAGCAACTGAAGATCGAGCGTATACATCGTTACCAGGGTGTAAATCTTTATGTGAAGAATTTGGATGACACTATCGATGATGAGCGTTTGCGTAAGGAGTTCACACCATTTGGTACGATTACGTCGGCGAAGGTGATGATGGAGGAGGGACGCAGCAAAGGCTTTGGATTCGTCTGCTTTTCTGCCCCAGAAGAGGCTACTAAAGCTGTCACAGAAATGAATGGTCGCATCGTAGGCTCTAAACCATTGTATGTTGCTTTGGCTCAACGAAAGGAAGATCGCAAGGCGCACCTTGCTTCGCAGTACATGCAGCGCATGACAAACATGCGCATGCAACAGATGGGTCAGATATTCCAGCCGGGTAGTGCAGGCAACTATTATGTACCTACCATCCCACAGCCGCAAAGATTTTATGGACCTGCACAGATGGCACAAATACGTGCCACACCACGTTGGCCTGCTCAGCCAAACCAGGTTCGACCCAATGCACAAACGGGAAGCTCGGGCTTTGCAGCGATGCAGGCTCCATTTAGAACAGCGCCACGTGCTCCTACTGCACAAGCTGGTACTATGCGAAACCCGTTAGCTGCTAGACCTATCACAGGTAATGTGAACAGTGCATATAATTAATTTTCACCTACCATATTAGAACATTCTGTTTCTATTTATCTGTAGACAAAGACCAATTATAGGAATACTGGACTATGTTCATGAAAATAATCAAGTGCTTTATCTTACATGTTTACGCGTATACACTGCTATAGTTATATTCTTCCTGATATTTACACATTAATTAACTATAATAACTTTTACCACACGATCGAACATGTCATCTGTGTTTTAGGTCAACAAGCTGTAGGTGGTGCAAATATGCAAGGGCGCTCTATGGCAGGTCCGGCAGTGGGGGTTTCACCTCAAAGCCGTCCTTCGAATTATAAATACACTTCTAATATGCGTAATCCACCACCGGCAATGGCAATTCCTGCTCCACCTCCTGTTCAGCAAGCTGTCCACATTCAAGGTCAGGAGCCACTAACCGCCTCCATGCTGGCAGCCGCCCCGCCGCAGGAGCAAAAGCAGATGCTGGGAGAGCGTCTCTTCCCATTGATTCAATGCATGTACCCACAACTTACTGGGAAGATCACCGGGATGTTGCTGGAGATCGACAACTCGGAGCTCCTGCACATGCTCGAGCATAATGAATCGCTGAAAGCCAAGGTTGAGGAGGCAGTCGCAGTACTGCAGGCTCATCAGGCCAAGCAGGCTGTGGCTTCCAAAAAAGAATAAACATCACAAGTCAGGCTATCATTTTTATTCTTCCTTGATTGTTCGCAAAGAAATGTTAATTATTTTTCTCTTCCTTATTCAGCAATTACTATTCGGTTATAAATTTCTTCTAAGGCTTCACGAGCGGCTTAAGCGATTTACCACATGTACGGGATGACGGAACAACTGTTACGTGAAGAAGCTAATACTGATCGTGAAAGGGTTTTTCTTCAAGTTTTATGATAATAAATTTTCCTTTAAAGGTACATAGCGTTTTAATTTATATACACTCCACGGCCGCCGATTATACTCGGTGATCGACGTACGCATTATCTTTTTTTTTTGTTTACCTTTTTTTTAAATACAGTATGCGTAGTGCAAATACTACCACAAATCTAGACGTATCGCTGTCTATCAGCGAATGCAATATGGTGCATTATATGTACATTGATTTTTGTCAGTATTGCAGGCATGACGTTACATTTAAAGATTTATTGACGAATTTGTGCAAACAAAAGAAAAATTACAGAAGGACCAATATATTTGTATTACAATGTATTTTAGATATATTTGTATTTCAAACTATTAATAAAATATTAAGTAGAAAAGTAGGGCAGGTAAAAATCGATATAAATTGGTCATAAGTCACCAGTTTGATGACAGATTACGCCAATTTCGTTTCTTTATATGCTTGTAATTTTCTCGTACCGATTGAGTTTCTTTGAGAGCGTTTTTTAATTTTTGAAAGAGTTTGCGAATTGTTATTTCGTCAATAATGCGCGACCGCATGAATCGAAGAAGCAACGAGAAAAGTTAATATTCTTGCATCTTTACCTGAAAGTTAAAAATACCATATCTAGTACCATTGCAAGAATAACATCGACAAACTGTTCTCTTAGAATGCGACTAAACATACATAATCTTTAGTGTCTAGACGAAGAGTTCCAACACCGTGATCTGATGCTTTCAAGTGATTCATAAATAATCTTTCATGGTATCTCGAGTGGTCGCCGGTTGTAATATAATATTCTGAGAATTTCTTCGGAAAACAACGTGTCACTTTTCACGCGATAACGACACAACTGTGTACGTTAACTGTCGCTCAAGCGTTAGGGCGTACGGATACAAGGATCGAGCACGCTACGGCGATTCAATAACGAAAATCTCGTCTATTTCAATGAAATTAGGTAGGGTGATAAGTTATACCTCCAAGAAATGTAACTATAAACATATTCCATTTTACATTTATAAATGTAACTGTAAGATTCTGAACAATTCCAGAAAGTGAGTCATATTTTAATACATCGAACATTCAATGTAATTCTTCTATCGAGTTTGTGATAAAAAAAAATTATGAAGGTTTAAAAAATTATAAAAAATATGAATTGGGTACTAAAGGTTCCGAGTTTTAAATACTTCTCGCTGTTACGTCTGTTATCGAACGAAATATTTCATTATACGAATATCCATAAATTGTTGATATTTTATATATATTTTTATCATAACTGTCTGAATATCTATAGTTGTAATTACGATTACGCTTGTCGCAGATATAAACTTATCACCTTGTTCCGTTTCATTAAAATCCGTGAGGCTCACGAGTGAAGTTCTCCTTGTAAGATACTTTAACGTGTGCAGTTCATGATAATATATTAACGAGGTCTTCAAAACGTTCCTATTAGTCTGTTAAACGCAAGGAATAGATTGAGGTGCGTATATTCGTATGTCACGTAATTTTTCATGATTGTATAATGACATGATTAATAACATAATAATCATGTCACTTGGCCATGCTCTGAATAGCGATCATTTTTTATCTTCATTATGTTTGCACGTGTTAAATTTGCAAGTTTTATCACATACATTCGGAGTAAAATATTTTTTTTGTTTTTATATACTTTTGAGCATAAATTGCCATCGTGTTTTTTTTTCTGTCTTGAGCCGAAATCCGAAGATATTTGTGCACAATGTATAAATGGAGAAAGGCGCTTTCTCCTTTTACAGTATAGGAGAATCGGAGAGTTCCATTGTTCGTTCAGAGATACGTGTTTGTATGAATCCCTAAAGCATTTGAGGACAACAAGTGATGTTATCGTTTCAAGTACAAGCCTCGTAGAGAAAATGATTATAAGATCCTTAATATAAGCGTTTACTTGTTCTTAAATAACGATTTATTTTACAACAAGGGTACAACAAAATTCCTTTTTGGAACTGCAAGCGTATTTATTACGCATCATCGATTTGTGTTTCCCTCACATTATAATTCTTACATGTAACCTTGCCCTACATAGATATACATTGAGATTTTTCTGTAACGACCGCAGAATACCACTTTCACGGTTTTTGCACCATAGCGGCAAATTTGTTTTAAACGTCGATCTTCCAAACCTCGACGATTGAAAGTTTAGGGCGCGTGGTAATGCAATGTGATTGGCCGTTTGCCAAATCCGATGAAGCCATGCCGTTAAGGTGAGACACATGATTGGTGGAAAGATGCACATTATTTCCCCTTCTCACGACAGGAATAGGCGATCTCCTATAGTCGTGCTAATGGTGATTGGAAACAGGCTTCGTCAACGGTAAACAGTAGAATGCTAGGAGATGTCAGAGACAGTTGCGTTTTAATGAGGTGGAAGTATACGGCACCGTGGGCAGCATTATTGTACGATCATTCATACCTGTGAGTTCGAGTAAAGTGTTGGTAGATCTTTACGGTATTCTTAATTGGGAAAAGAGGTAGCTATGTGCGCGTACATAGATAGATCTATATACATATGTATGACGGTGGCCTTAATAAATCCCTTACATGAGACATTTCATTGTATTCGAAGCTGGTCGTGGCAATGCTTTCGGTAAACGGCAAACCTATAAATCGAGACCGATACGTTCGTTGATGCATAACGAATAGCAAGGTAGTAAAGGTGCACATATGGTTGATATATTGAGTTACTTTCAGTGCCATCGTCTGCCCGACTTATTCTCTGTATTGCGTGTGCTGCATTGAAATTATAACCCACTTTGCTTTTGAGCGACCGGAATTCCTGTATATGAACTGATTACGGCGTATTTCAATGTTAGACGTAGTTACGTTTCGTATCTGCGGCTGTAGTCTCTAATGGCTTTTATCGCAGACTTTTTCTTATTTATATACGTTTGCGTGGGCAAAATGTTGTTTTCAAATTTTTTAAAACACTTCGACGTCGATATAATACCTTGCGAAGATGATCGTCCGCAACAATTTGTTTGACATTAAAGCTAATGGCTTTAGAGCGTATGATAATTGAATTTGGTTGCTTCAACTTATTTGAAACTGAAACGTATTTCGGGAATGCCATAAAAAAAATAAACACTTTTGTACTTGTGACATTTCATCTTATATACTTTGCTGCTCTTAGTCATATTATTTACATTCATGCTCTTTCACTGATTTAATATAATTCCGTCGCGTTACCCGTGTGTGTGTATATATAAGCATGATGAAATCTTTATCGAAGTTTACTGAAAGGAATAAAAATTAGTGTTACTAAGGTTTAAAGTAACATATGCTAATGGTTATACAAAACGAAAATGAGGAATACTTGTTAATTATAACTTAATTGTATGTAATTTTTTTTCATACATGTTTTACAGATTTTGAATTAGTGAAAATTGAAGCTCTCCTTTGCTCCTAATTTTTGTAAACACAAAAATTTCAAAGAGATGGATAGAGAAGAAATTATAGGATATCTAAGGGCATGTTTATTGTCTGCCAAGGGTGGCATTAAAATAGAAAATCTGAATCGTAAGTTCTATTTTGAAACTGTGTGATTTTTAAATGCATTTATGATGTCTGACACTGTATATATCTTGTATATACACCTCATTCTTTATGTAACATGTTTATGGAATTATGCTTCATGCTATGTTCTTATAGGGGATTATAAATTGCTTGTCGGGGAAAACATACCTTTTCCTGCGCTCGGATACCCAACACTTGATGCATTTTTACGTACTATTCCTGGAATTAGAATTAATAATAGGGGTGGAGATTGTTACATTGAGGCTCAGCCTTCAAGTAAATCGGCACATCTCACAAAATTAATTTTACACCAAAAGTCAGTATCCAAGAAACCCCGAAAGAACTTGGTAAATTACACTTGGTTTATGTTGAATTTTTATTGATTTTTATAAGACCATATATATTATCATTATGATTACCCGGTTCTGATAATGCATGACGCTTAAATATTGATTAAGAACAAATTTTCAGGCAACCATACAGAGAAGATTGCTTGTGAAATGTTAGTATATAGCGGAGGGCATTTACTTTTTATTATTATATGTAGATAGAATTTTTAAATCGATATTATTCCTCATATTAATTTATCACCATGAAATCTCACGTTTCCTACTATTTAGGCATTATATTGCAGTTCTACAGTTGTATGTTTTACGTAACAAATCGGTGTTCATGCAGTATTAAAAGCTTCCAATTTTTCTTTCACGTGCACATATCTAAGTTGCATCAAATGTATTATGAATTCTTTATCCGTAATTTTTGCAAGATCTATTTGTAATAAAATTTGAATTATCACAATTATAGTCCTATCAATTCTTTTTTTTTTATTTTGCAAGCATTTAATTAGCTTCTTTGGAACTATAATGATGTAGTGGATAGAGACTCGCACTTTAACGTGGGAGATTTGTGTTCAAATCGTGTCCATCAGCTCTGGTTTTTTCTAAATGATATACTATTGCTCTAGTGGTTTGGAATCAACCTTAAAGTAGTAGGTCCTAGGCTAATTAATCTTCACAATTGGTGTTGAAATTAATTATGGAACGAAAGAAAAATTAGCTTCTATGATTCCTTTCTGAATACTTATTTAAGGATTCTGATTTATCTAGATTATAAATATGATATTGCACTATAATATAGATAAGTAATATAGACTTCTATTTATATTCAGTAGAGAAATATTGTTATGCATTTTTAGGCCAGTCCCAGGAAATATACTACACCATTCCGTGCACCTTATACAACAAAAAGGGATGTTCGTCCAACAAAGAATACAACTGAAAATTACTATTCACACATGACAAGCAAGTGTGTGACTATAATTAAAGGAAATTCAGATGCGAAACCGACAAGGTAAGTTAAACCAGTATAGTGTATCATAGTTTGACATTATTGTACTTTAAATGAAAGTATCATCTAAACATGGAACTCTTTTTAATGATATCTTAGCAATGTGCTACAAAAGTATATATTTTTATATGCCATGTAGAGTAAATGCGCCTACTCAATATATGGAAATGCCAACTAGGGTATCGTTACCCTATAATGATAAAGGAAGATATATTCCACCACCTACTGGACTAATAACAACCTCTCCAAGCAAAGTGGGTGGAATCTTAAATATTTTTTTACCCCTTTGACTGTGCAAGCAAATTTCTTAAAGGTAAATTATTTTAATTAATTTAATAGAATTACATATTTTCAGAGACTGAAAGACAGACAAGCATATGCTGCATTATCTATGCCGAACCAAAGCATTATTAAATCTAAAGATGCTACCCCTTTAAAGACAAATATTACTTCTGAAAAAGTAGCGATGCCTGTGATAAGCCAAAAACCAAAGACTGCTAATAATACGGAAACTCTTAATAAAGGCAAATACTCATCTAATTTAAATGAAAGATTCAAAATTAATCAATACTTGCCACCTACACCTATCATATCTAACAACAGTGTTTCAACAATGTCATCCCCATCAGAAGTATTGTCACCCTTATCTCCTGCTCAATTAGTAACAGATGGCAATGATTTTCGATTTCAATCTGCATTTATTCCTTCACAGGTGAGATTAAGACACATTTTTATTTTTATTATAAAGATACGTTAAAACACATTTTTTTCCAACTGCGTATACATTGAAAAAGTATTACTTAAAAGTGACTTTGTACATAATGCATGAGTTGTTGATTATATTTGATAATGATTAATTGTATGAATTTTTTATTTAGACGACAATGGAGACCGGTAGGAAAATTACGTCATCTCCTACTACCCTTGATGCCCGGGAAAAATTAAGGATTCGTGCAAAGGAGCTGCACCTTACGGAGCCCGATTACAAGATCTTACCGACACGAATGAAAAATGCTAAAGAAGTAGCTGTATATGCACAAGTTAAGGTCGGTACAGCTACAGATCATTGCGTGAATGTGCTTAGTAGGTGGGTTTAATGTTATATAAATCTGAAAACCTTAGGTGGGTCCTCATGGTTATACAAGCTATCCTCAAGAAGCTCGGTCTGAAGATGAGGCACAAGAACTTGCAGCAAGTATAGCTCTGCTAGATCTTGATGATAAATATGGATCAGTTTCCGAGATACAAACTACTAATGAGAATTTAATAAAGCAACGCGTTACTGAGATAGTGCGTAATTATCCTAATGGTATTTTTGTGCAACAAATACCTGTGAACTATAAGCAGCAACACAAAGAAGTTTTGCCAACCAATTGGCTAACGATTATCAATGACTGTTCCTCTATACAATCGGAGAAGGGTGCAGATAATTCTGTTATTTTGACAATTGTCACTGTGCGAAAGGTAGGATAAAATGTGTTATTGTTAATTTAATGATATACATTTGCGTTAAGAAAATACTTCAATACTGTTTTTCTTGCTGTAGCCATCTGAATTGATTCAACCATCAAGGTTAAATGTAAAGCCATCACCTCCAATGGAATCTGTCACATCTGGACACATTCAGTTACCTCAATCACAAGTGTGGCTTGTGTGCGTTACATCTGTCGCTAGCAGCATTGAAATTTGGGCTAGAATAGAAGATGATCCTTGCAGTGTAAGTGAAACTTTGTTGCACTTATTTATAGTTTTGATTATTAATAAATAATTAAAATGCAGGAACAATTTAATCGCATGGAGACAGAAATGACACAGTACTATGGAACAGATCAAGCTCTGAGACCTCTAACAGCCATCGTTGGAAATCTCTATGCAGTTTTAGAAGATGATTGTTGGCACAGAGTACGCTGTACGGGCTATGATACATCCACAGGAGTAGCAAACGTACTCTTTATAGACCATGGCGATGAAGACTGTTATCCTCAGAACAAACTGTGGACGTTAGACAAAAGATTCACTGCTTTACCTCCACAGGTTTGTTATTCCTGATTCTTCGGTGTCTGTGTAATGAATTGTTTACTGACAGGGTAGTATATTTTCTAGGCAGTCAGGCTATCCCTCTATGGTTTAGAGGACTTCAGCGAGTCTGAGACCGCAGTCGACATAATTGAGAATCTCCTCCTCAACAAATTGTTTTATGTTGAAGTGATGAAGAGTAATAAGGACGAACAAGGACCACGAGTGTCTGTTATATTTTATGACACACATGGTCCGGAGGATGTCAATTTAAATAAAGCGTTATCGAAGAGTATATTACAAGCTATTGTAACAACTCCTAAATTAGACGTAGTAAGTATATTTTTTCCTACGTAAAACTTCCATGTAATATGTACATTTTTATTAAAGCATAATAACGTTACATAATGCCGACAACTTAATAAATTCACAGGGGGGGCAAGTATCCGAGGTATTTATGTCGAACGTCGAAGAAAACGGCGACGTCTACATTCAGACGCAATCTGAAAGTATGAAGCTACTGGTGAATTTACTAAATCGTTTGATACACACCGGTTTAAACAAGGAGGATTTATCGCGAAGCGTAGTAAATGTAATCGACACGGGAAAGGTATATTTTGTATCGGTGGATGAAAGTTGGTATCGTGGAAAGATTATTGACATTTTCCAAAATAATACGTTAAAAATGTTTCTCATCGATTTTGGTAAAACGGTGATATCGGGTAGAGCTAATTTACTTTACTTGGACAACTTGTCTGAAATTCTGGCAAGGTATCCAGCCCAGGTAAAATTGATTTTACCCTTTTCTTACGGTAACATAAGTCGACAATGATTCCAAATAAATATTTTCAATCTTTCTCGTGTAACAGGCGTTGAAAGTACATCTTCATAACATTGAAAAATCAATGTTTAATGCCAAGATGGCCTCTAGATTAGTAGAACTCGCTCCCTGCGGGGAATCACTTCTTGTGAAGGTTGTTATGCCTTCCGTGAACAATGCACCAGTGGTCGAGCTGTTCAAACGTATACAGCCCAGCAACATGCTGGTTTCCATCAATACCACATTGATCTACGAGGAAGATCTCCTGAGGTAACGATAACTGATATTCATTTATAAACTTAAAGATTGATTATGATGAAACTACTTAAATGTCTACTAATTTAATTCGCATTGCCATAGATTGCAAGGAGATGGAAATAATAATGTAAAACCAAGGAAGCGCGTGGAACGTTTGAATTCCAAAACGAATACCGTCGAAAATATCGAAACCGAAAAATCTCTGAAACCGCCAAAAATTTCAGCGATCAATAACTTTTTCGACGTACACGTGGTAATGGCAGCGAATCCTGGAAATTTCATTGTACAACCATTCGCTGATAAGGAGGTTTTGAAGGTGAGTCTTAGGATATTCCTATGCAAAGTTTAATCAAAGATTTCTTCTGCTTACCTAAAATTCTCTCGTAACATTTGATGGAACTCTTCTATATTTAATTGTAAGGCAATGATGAATCAGTTACAAGTAGCCTGCAATGCTTACAAAGGTTCCAATCCAATGTTACAATCGGTGAAAATTGGTCAATTTTGTGCGGGTTTGCACATAAATGGACAGTGGTACAGGTAGGTGTTGCTTATGAATCATCTGGAAATACCTTGTGCATATATTTTCTATTTAACGAACTACGTCTTGTCAGAGTCTACATTTCTGACATTATCGATAAAAATACGGTCACCGTTTATTTCTGCGACGTGGGAGATGTGCTCGTCCTTCAAGTTAATAAACTGCAACCTTTGCAAAGTCAATTTTTCGAGTTACCATATCAAGCGATAAAAGCTAGGCTCGTCGGTAAGTTATGCTGCGTCTGCACTTCTACATCGTACGTATAAAAAAAGTTGCATTAACCAAATCTGCTTTGTGAACTGCGATCAATAGGTGTGAAACCTGTGAATATCGACTGGTCGGTGGAAGATTGTCTCCGATTTCAACGCTTGGTGGGCTATCGGAATTTCGTATCTGTAGTCCGTGAAGTAGAATCCGACAAATCCTCCCCGGTGGATACTGTGGTCGGTCTAAAACTGATAGATGTCGATACAGCGGAAGATATCTATATTGATCGGCTCTTAGTGGAGGAAGGACGTGCTATATTGGTAGACCCATAAGCCTTCCAGTTAATAATACTACTGATTAAACTATTCCTTTACCTAATTTCAAGGTATTTTACTTCCAAAGCGATGATTTGAAAGTTATTACGACGAAGATGATTGTAGGGCTTAGTCGTTAACGAGAATGCATAAACGTGATCTGTACACATGTATTCTGGAAATACATTGTACAAAAGGAAATCATTATGGACATAAAGCAATTGATCGTATAGGGTTTTGTTTTCGAAAATGTCCTTCTCCTTAGTTGCGCCACCATACACGTTGCTATAGCTATACGGGAAGTTAAGCAAAATAACGGTGAACAGTCATACACGTGTGTAAGTTGTGTTTCCACGCTCTATGACTTTCTATATCACATTTTTCTTTCTTAATTTAATTTTGATAGATGCTATAACACACGTAGGCGTACATTCTTTTGTGATGATTATCCTTTAATGTTAATTACAGAGCTTATTAATTACGCACATGCTTTTTATATAGCTCTGTTGGTTAAGCTTAAGCTTCTGTTCATTATAATAGTTATTTTTGTCATGACTGCTTGTTTTGTTGTTGAAATATTTTTAACGATTGGTACAGAAGAATGGTATAATTGTTTTTAAACAGAAGTTATTGGCTGTGGTACATAAAAGAAGACTAGATATAATTTTATTAATATCATTCCATTTCTTTATCTGCACTGTAATACTTACTCGCTATATAAAGAAAATAGGATATATTATGTGTTCTCCATGCCATAGTATTTATTCCAATATTCCTATAGCTGTCATTGTTTGAGAAAAACCTTCTTCCCTTTCAATGCAAAAGATAGTTGTTTGGTGCCAAATTAAATTTATATAAAATTTTTCATTACGTACATCATTACATTACGTTTTAGATTATGTATTTCTTCCTTATCGTTCGGAAATTTGCAGAGGGACAATATCTCAAAAAATTTTTCAGTATTCATGATAGTTTAAGTCTATACGTTGTCTAGATGTTCCAGTAAAAGGTAATAATTTAGTAGTAAGTTTTTATTTTGTTAAAGAAATAAAACAATATAACAATGTTACGTTGTGGTAAAATATTATTTTTTATAAGGAAAGGTGCCAATAAATACAATGTTTATATAAATATGTTATTCAATTCTTATTTTACAGTGCATAATCCTTCTACCGTTAGTTTTTGCTTTGGGATAAATCATAAGGTCCGCACTTATCGGATCACGGTCAACATAGCAGACTGGAGAATTCAGTATGAATTTTTATTCCTATTTAATTTCCTATAAGTGTGAAGGGTAAATGATAACAAGTATAGTATTATAGTTGTCCAAAATTACACAGAATCTTTATTACAGCGATTACATATACATACAGTCTTTTTGCGTAGATCACTTTACTTAATCACATACATTTTTATGCAGGTACACGTTTCAAAATACATTTAAAAATAAATTTCAAGGAGTTCCTTACACGAAGAATTAAAATAGAATAACCCTTAGTCTTTTCTGATATCTATACACCGAGACTGAATATAATAAGCCTTTCTTGAAGTATAGCTTAACATTCAATATACATCTATGGCTCTGTCAGATATTTTCTTATATAACATTATGTACTGCTAAATATTGTATGCAGTTGTTTTTTGATAATGTATACTTTTGTTAATAGTATACTTAGTGGATGTAGAGTTATGTTGATACTTGGACGATATAAGTTACACGTATGAGATGTAATTATGAATGCTTAAAGAATTAAGAATCATCCACTTGTAGATATTTGGACTAGCATTATGTACTTGTATACGTATATTGACTTCGGTACAGTTCTTACAACGATGGAATAGGATGTAATTGTTGTCCATATTTCTGTTTTGCTTAATGTGCTTGAGGTAGACATCAATAGAAAGTTTTCTATACTTGTAAAATAAAGAATTTGTCATAGCACCTGTAATTAAACTATATTTTTTGAGCTGGCAGACTGCATTGCTTTACGGGTGATGCTTCTTGTCACTGGTCTCGATTGCGTCATTAGTGCCTTCTTTTGTAAATAGAGTAACTTTTTTCTTTGTTTTGTATCTAATAGGCTCTTTTTCTTTGTATTTGTAACATTCACACCTGTTCTTGGTACTGGAATCTGAAGTATAGTACGTTGCATGGATATGCAAGAACTATTGCTATCGGAAGAACTTTTTGTTTGAGGAGAAACTTGGCAGCTTTCTTTATTACGATTACATTTCTTCTTCTTTGAATAATATACCTTAGGCCTCGGGAACACCGTCGCATGTGGATTTTCCCTCAACTTACGTGTGGAAACAGTCCACATGTCCTTACCCTTAGTCCTTGTAAGCTCATATATTTGTAAGGGTTTTTTTGTATTTGGATATCTCCTGGACGCCAAGAATTTCACTAGATTATCCATAAACATCAAGCGCTCCTGCGTATTCATGAAATTGTATACTAAACATTTATGTACAGTCTTGTATTTATGATTTTTTATCTTGTACGTATGCACAGTGCAATTATGATTGGTTTTTATATCCGAGACTTCTTTCTCTGCGACCAAACGACGATTGGTGTGCGTATTTGCCATACTCGTTACGCAAGTCATACTTTTACTTTCGCTCAATATCTTAGCGTATATCACTTTCTTATGAGCACCAATGGATATAACAAATTGGTTGTTATTCATTGTTTTTGTAAATTGATAGGAAAAGACTTTTTAAACTTATATTTTAGATATCACAAGTTTCATTACATTATTATTCTTCTGCACATGATTTCGAGTTTTTTTTTATAAACTACTTCATAGTCTATCTGAAAAGAAAATAGTATTCGTAACGTCTATGCATACATTAATTTTATTGTAACAGTGATCTTCTAAGCTGTTGCATTGCGGTATATATCCATCGGTTACATCGATTTGCAGGGAAGGGATTCGAGGTATTTTAGATTGGCCGACAAATCTCGAAAAAGGGGACTAGACATAAAACAGCTCGCTGGGGATTTGCAGGATTGCATACAATGTCTGGGTGAAATGTTTTTCGACCCGGGAATAAAGAGACACCTAATGTGGGTAATGATTTGAAAGAGATATAAAGCGGTAGCGCGAATTACATAAACGTTATAGACTTTAATAGTCTAGAGCGTATAAGTGATATCTTACAGCTTGTCAGTGGATACAGATCTCGTGTATCTGCTCTCTACTCCGATCCGTTTTTATTGATTGAAAATACGAATAACGCGCAGATCCAATGTCAGCACGAGATATATGCATCGCGTGCAGCGCATGCGTTGTAGCGGCCTGTTGATCGCTTTTGATTTGAAAACTATTCTTGTACAAACTTCTTATTTGGGTTTATTTATTTTTCGATAAGCAAGTACTAAGATGATTCTCATAAGTAAATAGATTCGACGTAATAACAAGAAATAACGATCTCGTCAAATAAACGTTATTGATTAAATGTGTCGTATATCCTTTCAATCTTGCAATTGTTAGTAAAAAATATTAGCCAGATAGGCAACTTGTAAGTTCATTACAAATTATCACATCTCAAACGTCTTACGGTTACAATATTATTCTTCAGAACAAGATCAAGCATGCTCGCTTAGTTGACCGTATGCAAATCAAATTTTAATCAAACAAAATAGTTCTATTTTTGCGCATCTCGATTATAAAAAAAAGTGTAAGAAAATTACAATTGTATTATAAAAAAACTAACGGTGCAAATACAAATTAGACACGCTTTAATATAAATGCGTCATATGTAGAAAGTGAGCTTGTAACATTCGCAAATAGATCAAGTACGATCAACTTCTTTTTATAGAAAATTATAATTAATTCAGAATAATTTAATAAAATAATCCATCGTACAATTCGAAAGATATTGCCGGTATCCTTCCTTCTCCAACCTCTACATTAAATCCCCCATATTTCAATAACCATCTAACGGGAAACGAAGAAATTCACACTCGCACTTCCTCCATTACTACCACTACTTACAAAAATCTTTCAATAAATCATAAGCACGCCAGGAAGAAATGGCATATTTTCGTCTTTTCTACACAAATATATTAATACTCGTCACGATAGGAAAAGTACAATTTCTTCGTTCAAGCATTAATACTCGTAATGCGCAGCCAGCAGGTTCGGTGCTAAATACCGTATACCAGTGCCGGTATCAATTTGGGGTGTGCTGCCGCTGTCATCCCTTCTTTTTTTTTTTGAAAGGTTCAAGGGGGGATGAGGCTGGCAGGGTGACGTCAAGGGAGGCACCGCGCGGTGACAGGTAGGCTATAGCCGCCCCTTGGAAGATCAGACAGACTCGGTGCGACCGGTTTTCGTAACGCGAGGCGCACGCGATCTTCCGCGGCGGCGGGACGCTCTCTCTCTCTCTCTCTCTCTCTCTCTCTCGCGCGAGTTTCGAGGGAGAAAATAAATATAAAAGGGAAAGCGAAAAGCAAAAAAATACCCGTCGATTATCGTCATCCGGGGAGGATTGCGCGAGGAAAGGCATATCAGCGAGCCGGAAAGTGGAATTTTTCTTCATCGATTGCGAAAGGAAATCGACAAGTAATGTAGACAAGCACTAGGCGCATACTATACTCGTAGGCATACCGGTATCGGTTTATGCATCTCAAACCGATTTCTCGAAAATGAACGAATCAAATTCTCATCTAGATTGTCTTGCATCAATATTCTTTCATCCCTCCTTACCGCGGACTGGCGGTACGGCCAAATGGATGTGTTTTTACGATAACACTTTCCAACCGCTTTTTCCCTTCCTAGCTTGTCGTATCAGCTCATCGAACGATTGGTCTTTTTCGCAGTTAGTTTTCGTTTAAGGTGTATGAAAATGCCAGATACTAAGGCAATTGCCTTACTGATTATCACAACGTGAGCGGTTATTCGTTTCGCGCATCATCCGGGAGATAATGATTACAGAACAGACCTGGAGCATGATGCTGGACAGCGATGTCACGGGCATCAATGAGTAAGTTTTATAATCCCTAATCACCGTTACACACTGCACCGCATCGCTCCTCACTCCTTACCCGTTCCCCGGAAAATCTATAAAGCCTTTCGTTATAAATAATAACCGGTGACCGCCCTCCTTTTTAGCGCCTCGCCTTGTAATCGTTTCAGAGCGGCTAAGACTAGAACGATAAACGCATCCTTTCGGGCCATCGAATTGCTCGATTCGATGCGAGGAATAAACCTGTATCCTGAGAACGTAATTTAGAGAAAATACATCAACCCGCTTCATCCATTAAATTCACGCTGTCCATCCACGATACTTTGTCGCATATAATTGAAAATTCACTCCTGAAATTTTCGTCCACGTCTCTCTTAAAGTGTCTATAAATAATCAGTTCCTTTTCGGTGTAGACTCTTCGTCAAAGACAATCTCCGCGTAATATCCGCATTCCACGGAGATTCTTCGAGTTTTTCGCCCAAATTTGGCTTCTTTAAAAATGTCCCTTTACTCGTGCGCGTCCCTCAGTCCGCGAGAGCCGAAAGATCGGTATTGGAAATTGGACTCAAGCGCAGCCCAAAATTTCCTTATGGCCGACAAATCGTACCGGTAATATCTGTAGGTTGGGTATTTCCCCGAGGAAACAATTATGGATAAAGGCCGTGAAGAAACTGACCTCCGAAAGATTGGGGAGAGAGGGACTGGCTGCATGGGAGGACCGGAAGTCTAACAACGATGCGGAGGTTGCGAACACCGAGGAAACCAGCATCCCCACGGATGACGCCGAGGGGACGGCGGACGCCGAGGTTGTCGAGCAACCTGTTGGCCCTGAACAGACCCAAACTCAGCGAGGTGCGCCCCTTATTTCCCCTGAATCCAAAATATCCTGCAACAGACCGATTTAATCACAGCCTTAGACATCGAGATCGCGATTTCGGCTGCCACGCGTTCTTGGATTTGTTCGAAAAGAATGTTTAAGTGCAAGAAAGATTTAAAAGTTCCACAAAGTAAAGTTATTTTGCATCGATCATGGTCGTGTGAGTTGGCGGTTTTTTTTTCGCTCGGCCAAATTTGGTACGATATTCTTTATCGTATAAAATACGTGATGCGGTATAAAGTAAAAGATCTGTTAAAAATGTTGAATACCTCCCTCGATCTAGCTATGCTTTAGAGGAAAACCATATATTGATCTTGCACAAAATTCGGTTTAATTCTCATATAATGCCATTATCTGAGTTAACGTTAATATAAACGCGATACGTGAAAAATGTACAAAAACAAATACGATACGTGTCCCTTAGAAACACGATATCCTTGGAATAGTTTCTGGTGCAGGGTTACCAACAGTTATGCGCACATTTTTAATTCCATCCCAATCCCACTTTTAGCGGGTAGCATTATTTAATTAAAGCATTATTTATTAGCATAAAATTTAAAGCATTATTTAAACCTCTCCCTCATCGAGGAGTAATATTCACCAGTGGTAAAGCACCAACTCCACTCGGTCCTTTCAGATGTCTTTAAGAAGGGGGTGCTTTATAAGGGGATATTTTGTCCCTCGCTCTCGAACAGCTTCCACAGCAAGCAGCTGGAAAACTCGTACCTGATCTACTCGAACCGCCAGCGGCAGAAATCGTTGATAATGCTCAATATCGTTGACCTGAGCCTAAAGGTACATATCCTTGTACCATCGAATCCCAATTTCTCGTCCCTACTTTGAAAGTGTAATCCTGGTAATTATGTTAAAACGCAGATTATCCTTACGGCGATATGGCTTTGGCAGAGGGGCGAGAACAGCAGCGGTCTCATCGAGTCCCTCTCCTGGGCTTCCTGTTGCATGGCGGTCAACCTGGCGGTCTGCATCCTCGGCTGGTGGCGTTGCTTTTCCAATAATTATTTGTACTGGGCCTCCATATTCACGTGGTTACTGATTAATTCACAAGGTGATGCATGCGACGCCGTAATCGGTAATACGCCGCTTCGTAAGATAACTGGCATCGTAGCTGGCCGCGCGAATTCGGGTTCTCGATGTCGGTCCTGCCCTTGGAGTTTTAATTGGAGTTTCAAATCCGTATCCCCGATCAGCGTGCACGGTCTTGCTTCACTGGCTCGTGCGTTGGCGGTCCAGCGAATTGGTCGAATGTTCGGCGAACCGTGGTGGGAACAAGGTTTAACAAACTTGTATCTGGCGCGCCATCGATCGCTAATGATACATCGGGAGGATCAAAGAGTAAACTTGTTCTCGCGATCGAATTAATTGCACGACGTTAAAGCGACTGGGAACAAATCATTTTTCTCCCCTAATTAAAAGATGCGTATAAATCGCGTTTCCTCGATCGAACGCTAGAGACGCGCTTTTCTTTACGACTACGACTCAAAATACATTGGTTAATTTTTCTCCAATTCACGCAAGAAAGTTTAAAGGGAGGAAAGGACAATGTCTACTGGTCCATCTAAGAGTTAGGGCTACGACGATGTAATGTACTGTACTTCGACGGGGAATCCATCCCGTCGCCTCTGCACTTTTCCATGTGATATGCGTACCGTAGATCGAGTGGTGAGAAATTCCACTTCAGCCCTTTTGCTATCGTAATATCCAGTAGAGAGGCACTCGTATAGTACGACACGTGTATGCTCGCGATTCAGTTTCTCCGTAGGATCCTTTAGTTTTTTTTCAATGTCTTTAATATTAACCGATTACTCTCATAAGGAGGCAATTCTTTGCAAATATCCCTTTAATTTGCCCACCGAGTGCTGCTTGTTCCTAGTACAAAGTTGACCGTAATGACTCTTAGCCGCGAAAGGGTTCGCGATGGTAGATCCTAGACGTTGGCTGTTAATGCAGAAATATTAGAGGATAGAAACTGTAGAGTAGCGTAGAGATCGTAGAAAGACACGGAAAGTCCTGAGACAGAAACTAAGCCGCTGGTCTGTACGTCCGCATTACATGTGCGTTTGCGATGGAACGCAGGTTTTATAGGGGCAGGTCTGGACTTCACGAGCCAACAGCGTCTGATGTGGTACATTTTGTTCGTCGTCTATGCTCCCTACGCGATGCTACCCCTGCCGCTCAGATGGTGCGTTCTCGCCGGCTATGGGACGGCTTTAACTCACATGGTCATGGCGGGCATAACACTATTGCGAAATCCCACATACGTAAGGATCATTTTTATCCGACGTTTCGATCGACAATCTTCTTCCTGAGCTATGCATGGAATATCCTATTCTTAGATGGACACTTGTAACAACTTGGTCAATCTATGTAACCACAAATTCATTTGTCATTTGTCATTCGTCGTTACATAGAAGTATATGGTTTATTCGAATTCACGATATTCCATATTAAATGTACATAACTCAGTAGAAAATGTCGATTTTGCGAGTACCTTTTACTACGAATACATCTTATCGCGATTAGACGTATGTCATGGACATCGAATATCGCGTATCCTTTATTCTATTCAACGTCCATCGACCACGTCGTTCAATCCTGGTGGATTGATAATCTATCCTTGTACTTGCAAACCACATACGCACAGCTGTACGACGTCACCTGCATCGTGCGAATGCTGACTACGAACGTCCTCCTCTACCTCGCCATGAACTTGGCCGGCATGTACACCAAGTACCTGACGGACAGAGGACAGAGGCAGGCCTTCCTGGAGACCCATCGTTCTCTCGAAACCAGGCAGCGAACCCAGAATGAAAATAATCGGCAGGAAAAGCTACTGCTGTCCGGTGAGTAATTAAACGTCTTTTCCGTAAACGAAAAATCGTAAAGAATACTTTCGCGATACCGATGTAGGACAACCGTAGAGCAAAAGGCGACGAGGCTCGGTTGTCCCCTTTTAAATCCAACGCTTCGTCAAGAACCTCCCTTTCCCTCTTTTATCTTCCCCTTTCGTACGCGACATCTCGAGAAACGATGGATATTGCTTGCATTGCGCAGACATCCTTCTGCGGCAGTGAACATAATTACTCTCGCGTTCGCTCATTACAGCACGCCCGTAATTATACGCGAGCCGTTTAATTATGTATCGAACGCGTATATTTATTATACCGCACATAATGGAGTATAATGCATGGGGCTGCGACGCGACCACGGGGCTCGCTGGCGCGTGTAACCTGCTCAGCCGAGTGTCAAAAAGGGTCACTAGACACTTTCACTCGATTGCGTTGGACACGTTTTAACGATATCATCCCGGCATCTCGCTTCTACGTTATATCGATCTGCCAACGATTTATTCTGGAAAATAAATAGAACGCTATGAAATAGTATAAAACGCATCGACAGCTCTGTTATCGAGGCTCTGGCAGCTCCGGGCGATATTTAGACGACGCGTTTAACGAGCCATCCTAATAATCGTCACTTGCGACGTGTAACTCGATGTCGTACCTCTAATTCTACGATGTACGTAAATAAAACAGGGAGGATAGGGATACGAAAAGTATAACGAACGATGGATTTTTGAGGGCCTTTTAGAAGAGCTTTGGTGGTCAATTGGATGCTTGCGCGGAAGCTCTTCTGCGGGCATCTAACATTAGCATTTTATTGTCGGCCGCCTCTCGCGCGTGTCCATCATCCGCCACGAGCAATTTTTATCCCTGCAAGTTTAGCGCTCGTTGAAATGAATATAACCGCCAATATTCTCCTCGTGCCTCGGCGAAACTCTTCGTCCTTATTCAGAGTTATCGGCAGCAAAAGAGAGAAAAAATATCTCGAGAATAGCGTAAACAGGATAATGTAAAATCTATGGTGAAGAAAGTCTTCTTTAGTTTCAACCCGGCTTTACCCGTGCCGGCTTATTTATAGAAGATAGTTGTTTTCGTTAATTCGACGCTGGAGACGTTCGTTTAACCTTTTGCACGTGACGTACTTTATAACGCTATATATCGGCGATTTGAAGTAATATCGGTACGTGTGGACATAATATTTATAGTAGACCAACATAGCCGCTTATATACACGTGCAAGATTAACGCTATTCCTACCAGCCATTTTCCAGACAGATTTAAGTGTACTCGATGTATCCTTAAAGAAAAAGAGGGCGAAGGAAAAATGTCGATGGATCAATTTATCGATCCGTACGCCGCGAGAAAATCATGAAAAATCTCGGAAGTGACCGCGCCTCAAAGTTCTACGATTTTTCAAAGAAATCAGTAATCGGTCGTGGTTTAACAAACCGTATGTTCAATGGCTCGTCGTATGCAAATCTGAACATTTTCAAACTCGTGAATTCCGCGCAGAATGATCGTCGTGTGCAAAGGGTTAAGGCTAATGTGGTTTTAAGGGCTTCGTGTCTAATCGGCCTGAAACCTGTTGCAGTGTTGCCCGACTTCGTGGCCAAAGAGATGATCCGCGACATAGCACGTGAAACGGCTCGAGGTGGGACGATCTCCTTTACCCCGAATCAATTCCACAGGATATACATCCATCGCTACGAGAACGTCAGCATACTCTTTGCTGACATCAAGGGCTTCACCGGTATATGACAATTGCAAATATTTCTGTTAGAGGATATATAGGAATCATTGATCGATTTTCGTTCAAGCAGCGTAAAATGTTAAGTATCGTAAGTCGACTTGGCCGCCGCCAATGCTGAAACTTAGGACATAGATCCACCTTTAGCCTAGCGTACTCCCGCTGCTCGTGATTACACAGCATGCCTTGACCGATGGTAGAGAGAACCGTGCGACGCTCTTGCATCAACACCTCGAGGACAGGTGCTTATCGCGTGGACATAGCTCTGCTCCCGGCATGCTTCGACCTATAAGTTAAACTACCCGTACACGCAGATCTCCCATTGGTGTCTCTGCGTATACCGGTTGTCCCGTTTGAAGTTTCGCACGCTATTATCTTCCAAACTATCGACTTTCACGTATTAGGCGAGTGCAAAAGTTCGCGCGGAGTTTCACCGTGACTTTTAATCGCAAACTCCGCGCGAACCTTCGCACTCAGCCAACAACACGAACGAGTATGAATAAATCTCTGTGATCTTATCGAAGAAATACGTTGTTTATGTAGGAAACATTTATCCGCGTACACTGGAGCATTTATTCGTGTAACATAGCTACGAACGAATTTTGTCTCCCTCGAAATACTCGAAGGATTTTATTTATAATATTTCTTTGAGCCTTTGAGAAGTTCTAGTAGATGTCCTAGGGCTGTTTAGATATGCCGTGCATCTTTGGAACCTCGGGGTGCTAACAAGACTATTCGATTTTTTCATCCACAAGCTTTGGCGAGTCAGTGCAGCGCTCAGGAGCTGGTCAAGGTCCTCAACGATCTGTTCGCTCGCTTCGACAAGCTCTCCGCGGAGAATCATTGTCTGCGGATAAAACTGCTGGGCGACTGTTACTATTGCGTGTCCGGTCTGCCGACCGCCAGAAGCGATCATGCACATTGCTGCGTCGAGATGGGCCTGCACATGATCAAGGCGATCCGCGACGTGCGGTACACGACGAAGGTACGTTTCATGTTCGTACCTCGGTGTATATTGCGCGTCAGACGTGATGGCAGTCGGTTTATATTGCATACGCACGCACGCGCACACACACACACACACACACACACACACACACACACAGTGATTACTCACGGAACAAAGAATCAAAAAAAATTTTTTTTTTAAATTCATTTTTCGGCACCGATTGCTAAGGTCATCTGGTCTAGGACCTACTGTTTAAGTTGAGTTCCAAACCACCATTTTTCAATTTTATGGAAGAGCAAATGAGGATGAAGTATTTTTTTTTTTTTTTTTAATTCATTTTTCGGCACCGACTGCTAAGGTCATATGGTCTAGGACCTACTGTTTAAGTTGAGTTCCAAACCACCATTTTTTAATTTTATGGAAAAGCAAATGAGGATGAAGTATTTTTTTTTTTTTTTAATTCATTTTTCGGCACCGACTGCTAAGGTCATATGGCCTAGGACCTACTGTTTAAGTTGAGTTCCAAACCACCATTTTTTAATTTTATGGAAGAGCAAATGAGGATGAAGTATTTTTTTTTTTTTTTTTAATTCATTTTTCGGCACCGAGTGCTAAGGTCATATGGCCTAGGACCTACTGTTTAAGGTAGATTCCGAACCACCAGAGCTACGGTATATACCATATCACATAGAAAAACCAGAGGTGATGGGCGGGATTCGAACCCGGGTCTGCCGCGTGGCAGTCTGAGCCTCTATCCACTACACCACCGTAGCTCCTGGATGAAGTATTTTTATTGCCTCTGCACCACCCTAATTACCAACTTATCTGACGACCACTCTACCTTGGTCGATCGATCTGTCGACCTTATGTACACGTGTCATTAACGCTCGCAGGTGGACTTGAACATGCGGATCGGTATCCACAGCGGATCGGTGTTGTGCGGGGTACTCGGACTTCGCAAGTGGCAATTCGACGTTTGGTCGTATGACGTCACGCTTGCCAATCACCTCGAGAGTGGCGGCATACCGGGGTGAGATATTTGGTTAATGAATCGAGCACGGCTTATGGCACTAAACGGTTTTTATCACGGAAAAGAATGAATTTTGTTTGTAAAAGAGGAAGAGGCTGGAATAGTAATACGTATATATTTCTCCAATTCGAGGAAGAATATTTATTTTTTTCTCCCCTATTGATTGCTTCATGGCACTTGACTTAAAGATGGTTTATCGTTTGGCGCTTACTAAGTGAATAATCAATTTTGTGTTTTTTATGATTCTACTGTTAAGACTTTTTGCTATTTAACTGTACTTATGTAATGGTCATTGTGCATAGGAGAGTACACATTTCGGAGGATACCTTGAACTGTCTGAACGACGTTTACGAGGTAGAACCTGGCAATGGCACCGAAAGGGATAACTACCTAAAGGACAGAAACGTCGTGACCTATCTCATCAAGCAAGTGGAACCTTTGAGATCACGACGGCGATTCTCCTCGCGACCAAAAATTTGGTCAGAAGACGAGGCTGGAAACAAGAGCAAGAAGAGCTTTAAGTTAAACAATCCCTTGTCGGCAAATAGCAGCGCTCCAAACTCCGCGCTAGACGATGATATTGGAGTCGACTGGACCCCGGAAATTCCTTTTGAAAATGTGCGTATATAACTAAATCTCTATATATTTATCGTTTATCTCTACATATTACCCTCGTATGTTAATAGTCTCGTTGCAAATTAATCGCTGCTAAAAATTAACCATGCGATAAATACAAATATAATATCGTGTTAATATTAAATAAGCGAAATTTATACGTTGGAAACAGAATTTTAAAAAAGAGCAGAAACATAATACAAGACGTCTCAAAATCGCGAATAAATGGAGATCTAAATAAACAGTTAAATCCCACAATTGCAGCTGAATACCGCAACTTCCGTGAGCAATTTGGAGTCAGAATATTTGGAGGAGGAGAATGGCACGGCGAAAAATAACAAGACGGTTTCACCAGCGACCACAGAAAGGCTGACGAGAAGCGCCGGCATCGAAACCGCGAGCAATAAGCGCATGAGATCTGCAAACATAAACGCTTGGACCCTGCGGTACAACGATGAGAGTTTGGAATCAAAGGTACGAATGGGGTCGCGTAAAGATTTTTTCATCATTTACTCGAACGATTATTCTGGAATTAAAATGACACCGTCCGTCGATCTTGCAGTTTGGTCAATTGCGCGAGGATATGTTCAAGTCAAATATGATATGCTGCTTCGTGATATGGATATTCATAGCGATATGCCAAGCGGTTATCCTGCCCGAGTAAGTGAACGAACGACATCACGATGCGAGAAACATTGACATTTTACATACATATCACAATGCATACTATACCCTATACCATAATTTTCCATCCACAAACGTGCATCGGTTCTCAAAACGGACCAGCAGCTACAGCAAAACTCAATATCCCCAAAGCTCTAGTAATCATCAAATTCGTCGATCGATTAATTTTCTCGCAACAAACCTAAGTGAAACACGTCGATAAATCAACAAAATACGGAACATGAAACGTATCAGAATTTAATAATCCTCTGATGGAATAAATACTTTACCAACTTTCTCTTCCTGTACCAACGACACCACCAAATCCTTGCTTCCAATAAACTCGATTCCCCAAATGCAAAACAAATTCCCAGCGACCATGTATCTTCCTTTCGATAAATTAGTTATTCATCAAAACCAACCTCGCCACTCCTCTTCGCAGCTGCCTGATTCTCCTGATCTCCCTGCTGCTGACGACGCTGATCCTGATAGCGTCCTCCATCCTCGTGATGGCCGAGGAATTCAAGAGCCTGCCCGCGTACCTCCAGCACGCATCGTCCATGCTCGTCCACAACAAGCAGCACCGGACGATCTTCATCTGCAGCGTGATCAGCCTCATGGCCCTGACCTCGATCGTCGGTGTGCTGGCTTGCCCGATGTCCGTCAAGCGCTACCCCGAAGCACTGGTCCTGGAGCAGCAGCAACAGCTGGCCACGCCTACGGCACAGCCGGAACAATCCGCTGGAACGACGGTGGGCATCGATCGTCTGATCCTCACCTTCCTCGAGGCCGCTCTGAGGGACGAGCCCACGGAGGAGAAGTCCTCCCCAGCCGAGAACCGGACGACCGATCGGGGTAACATCGAGCTGAAGCTGACCAGGGTCGTGAACAGGCGAGCCAGCTTTCGGTTCTATCGATACGAGCAGCGCTACAGGCCAGAGTCGGGGAGGCATTACAGAAGGTTCGCTCGCAATCGCGGAGGGGAGAGCTTGGTGCTGAGGAAGACGCTGGCCCTCCCGGAGGAGCCTGCCGCCCTCAAGGCGGATTTCGAGGAGGTGGAGCTGGCGCTGGACGACAGCTGCGTAAGGCCGGAGTACATCGTGTTTACCTGGATCCTGTGCCTCATCGCTCTCGCCTCGGCCCTGAAATTGTATTATTTGGTCAAGACTGCGCTGGCGACGATCATAGTGTCGATTTACGCGGTGCTCATCCTGGTGGTGTGCAAGGACCTGTTCACTACGGAGGAGGAGCGACACACGTGAGTTGAATGGGATCAGCGATTCGAGTTACGAGTAGAAGCTTTGCTTGTTATCTTGATTAGTTTCATTCTTACTGCGGTTTTACTATAACGTGGTTGAGTAAGTTAGTTAAGATCATGGTTCGTTTTTGGAGTTTATAGAATCGCGGTAATCATTTTAAATGTGATTTAAGTCAAGTTAGACTTTCACATTCGAAACTTACGTTGAGTCAAATTGCTTGTGTGGGATGTGTCTGTAGAACTTCGATACCCCTGTCGGCGCAAATGTTGACTTTCCTACTGGTCTTCCTCGTGATGGTCACGTATCACGGCAGACTGGTCGAAGTGACGTCCAGGTTGGATTTTCTTTGGAAGCAACAGGCGGAGAGAGAGCTTAGCGACATGATCGAATCGCGGCATAATAATATGCAGCTTCTGAAAAACATTCTGCCCGACCATGTGGCTCATCATTTCTTGACTCAGGAACGCGCACCAGAGGTAATCGCTTCGTTATACGAAACATCGTTTTTTTCTTTCGCATATAATTTTCTGTTTTCTCATAGTCATATTTATGTTATATCCAAATTTGCTGTTTTTTTTCTCTTACTTTCACCACTTCTAATATCTTCCTTTCCTCCCACTACTTCTACTGTATACACTTTTTTCGTTTCTTAAAATTTTCCCTTCTTCCCTGCTTGCAGGAATTATATTCTCAGTCTCGAGATAAGGTGGGCGTGATGTTTGCCAGCGTGCCAAACTTCACCGAATTCTACTCGGAAGACGTGAATAAGGGAATGGAGTGCATACGTCTGCTGAACGAAATTATCGGTAGGAACGCTCATTAACGACCAACGAAAGACCTACGTTATAGATTACCATCTCTGCAAAGATCTTATTCAACAGTATAATACGTAATACATAACGGACTTATTAAGCGATGTTCGTTTTTTCAGCCGATTTCGATGAGCTCCTCGATGAGAATCGGTTCCACTGTATCGAGAAGATAAAGACTGTCGGGGCGACCTACATGGCGGCCTCTGGCCTCAATCCATGCCAAAATGTAATTCTCCATTAAACTCAAATTATTCTAAATACCCGTGCAGCTATACAGCTATACAAATTATTCTAAATACAAGCAGTATACCACAATGAGCAAAATTATTTCAGGACAACACGAAGGACGACATGGAGCACCTGTGTCGATTAGTGGATTACGCGGTTGCGATGCGCCTTCGCCTCGAGGACGTTAATATTCATTCCTTCAACAATTTCGATCTCAGGGTTGGCATCAGTTGCGGACCACTGGTCGGTGGCGTCATCGGCGCTAGGAAGCCCGTCTTCGATATTTGGGGCAATACGGTCAACGAGGCGTCTCGCATGGACTCCACGGGCGTCATGGGGAAGATACAAGTGCCCCAGGACATAGCCAGGGTAAGAAGAATATCGTGAATTGAATATTTAGACGCGATGCAGGGACCATTTACTCCATTACATACCATTTACTAGATTTTAAGAAACATTGAGAAACCTAGAAAACGATCGAGCATTACGTCAAATACAACTCATCGATATTTACCAATTTTCTCATTGGTTTATACCATCGGAATAATTCGTTATTCTCCAATTCCACGAATTGTCGGATAGTTTCGAGTTTCAACAGGATCAACCCTTTGCGCTCCGAAGAGTTTTATCTCTTTCGCGGCAACAGGAACCCAGATTCGAATTTATATTCGAGTTCTACCGCAAAGTATACATCCTACTACCGATGGAATGTTCGAAAGAGGTGTTTTTCTTTGGAAGAGACAAACGAGAGAGCCGGAGATTCACTAGATTCAGGTGTATGAAACGATTATCGAGAAAAATACACTGTCGAGCGACACTCGATATAGGAGCGCAAAGGGTTAAGATAATATAGTTTACAGTTAACCCTTCGAAAGAGGACGGTAGATCGTTCTAAGATACAAGCCACGCTTTTATCCTGCAGTTTTTGGAGTCGAGAGGCTACCAGACGCAAAAAAGGGGATTTATCGAGGTGAAGGGTAAGGGAACGATGGAAACGTACTTCGTGTTGGGCAAGAGCAGCCTCCAGCAGGAAGCAACACCGAAGCACAGGAGCACTTGTCGAAGCCTGGCTGCCGTTGTTTACGGTGTCGTCCAAGCACGGCGCAAGCAAATGCGGGCGCTGCGAAGAACATAAAGATCTTCGATCAGACTTTTCTTCCTTTATTTTTATCAGGAAGCCATGCGACTCTCGTGGTCGATCGTTGGATCGAGCAATTTGGCGGATGGTCAAAAGCGCAGGGCTAGAATTGGTGAGAAAATCCATGAGCTCTGCGCATCGCGAAAACATTTACGGGATTTAGTAATGATAATTTTACGACTATTGATTCCACATAAAAGAAGGCTACACTCGTAGGCAATATGAGATTCTGTATAGACACTTAGATATATTAGGGTAAGTCTTGCGGTTGGAGAATCGTTTAGAGTTGTTTTGTATTTGAAAGAGTAGAAACAACTGCAAGTATCGTAGATGAAACGTGCAATACCGCCGTTTGGGTAGTACCCCGGGCATTAACGTAAAGTATTAATCAAGAATAATTAGTCTCGCTGTTCTATTGTGCACGTAAATCAAAATAAACAATTTTTAATTCCTTATTACTCCTCGTTGTTACTTGCGAGTACGGGTGGTTAGATTAACGTTCTCCAAGGACACGTTTATTTTTTTATAAAGCTAACCCTAATCGATAATCAGCACGGGAGAGCGTTAATTTAGTCATTTCTACTTTGATATACTACTTTGCCTAAATTCTTCTCAACGATTTTCGCATTGTGAAAAAAAAAAAGAAGAAAAAGAAATATTATGTTTGGGTTCGAAATCTTCCGGAATAAGTGTATATAAGTCCAAGGCTTTTGGGCAAAGTCAATTTAATAATAATCGTAGGGCAGCGACGTTCTGGTTAATAATCAGAATGTACAGCACAGTGGGGTTCTTTGTAACCGTATATTACATTGTTATGGTAAACACAATATGTTTAATTAACCGTAATAATAATCCATGATAATAATAGTCATAATGATAATAATAAGGCTACCTACAGTATGATCTCATACTTTAGAGACCACCTGATTCAACTGTACACTTTTACAACGTACCTCAATAATAATCTAATTACATTAATAATTAGGTAATCATTACAATCTGAACCTAATTAGAAGAATGTCACGACATTTAGGAGGGACCGCGCGCCCCTCGCACTTCGGGAAAACGATGCCACTTTAAAATGTTAATTATTAATACTTTGCAAATCCTGTATATCGCGTGTAAAACGACGTACATTGGTTCCTCGAAGGGCGAAGGGCTCTCTCTCTCTCTCTCTCTCTCTCTCGCTCTCTCTCTCTCTCTCTCTCTCTTTCTCTCTCTCTCTCTTTTTTTAATAGTTTTAAGGTATAAAGGCACTGTACACGTAAACATACAATAGAAGAACGCTGAAGGCGGTCCAGATGTTTTTTTCTTTCTTTCTTTTCGTTTAAACAGTAAAACGTGCCTGTTTAAAAATATCGATAGGATCTTTTTATCGTTAAGACGCTACATCCTTAAAATAGGGAGCAGTTTCCTTCGATTCTAGCTGCATTGGTCAACGGTAATCATTCTTTTATCTTATGTTAAGGAAAATAGATGACTATTATTGGATGTGCAGAACTCACGGTAACTATTAGGAGGAAATTAATTGGTCAATGCGATCAGAAGTTAAGAAAACGCTCCGGTAAAGGTGGGATCTGTTTATCACAATTTGGCAGTGAACGTTTTCACGTTAAAATACAGTTTACATGTTTAAGCTACGTGTTTGCTATGGCTCGCTACACTTCGTATTACCGATGAATTCGAAAATATTACTTTACTATATTCCGTTGCTTCAGAAAAAATAAATTCTTGTCTGTCTGTAACGCGATTAATCGTAGAACTTAAATCTCTCGTACACCCTTTAGCGAAAATATGTTTTTTATGTTTTTTTTTTCTTCATCTCCTTCTCCTCCTCCCCCCCCTTCTTACGCTTCTCCCTTCCGTCCGAGCTACGCAATGTCACATGTGCGCTACTACTATGGAGCACGAAACAATGTCCCCCTATGCGAGGACCACCATTTTTCCACGAGGTTCCACCGTACTTTGTGCGCAATACCGAGATGACAAGCCTTATAAAATCAATTGTGATCTTATTATTCGGATGATCAGTATCAAAATACAAGACTTTTAAAGATCTGTGTACATGCTGGGCAAACGATTCTGCAATTATTACAAGGTGTAGATGTCTGTACAACGATCCGCTTTGTCGTTTCGCCGCAACTCCGCTCTTAAAGATCAAACTATTTACATTTAATTACATACCATGAAACGATAAACGGACCTGCGTATCCGTTCGATCATAAGTGTACACGATCATCGTAGGTATACACGCTAACCTTTTCCTCGGCACTCTCGGCCCGACATTGATCGTCCGCGGTGTATCGCGATAAATGATCGATTATGCTAATGATGATTCGTATTTCTTTTTTGTCTTTTTCCTTTTTAATCAGAGTCCACTTTTATAACCACTTTTTAAGTCTCGCGAGACTCGACTAGGGAGCGAGGATCGTTTCGAAAGTTTTCGCAATGAGTACAGACTGTGCGCACGAAGGATCACGAGAATCGATTAGCGCTGCGAAGCGATCGCCTTCACTTCTTTCGTCTCCCAATATCGAGAGCACGATCGATGCGCGGCGTACGATTTCGAAATTCGTTGGGGAAAAATCAAAATCTCGACGATTGGGTCGAGCGAAGGAGGATTTTTCTCGAGCCAACTTTTGCCTCTTACGATTAGCCTCCTCGGGTTTCGCGAATATTTGCGCACGAAAAGGAATGAGCTAATATATAGAGTGGGTCAGCGAAATCCGATGGTTCTGTAAACGTGATTATAATGAAAATCTTCGGGTCTCTCCGGCTCACCCTACATGCATTAAGCGTTAACTTCTGACGATAGGCAGTAAAAGGAGAAAGGACCACACCTTTGAGACGCACGTACTTGTCGAATCGTTCGAAAATTGTTTTAGACCGTCGCGCAGATCCTTGGATCGTGCGTTGGCAAAAATGACATCACGATTTGATGCATTTGCATAAGAACTTTAAACGCGCTCCCATTCCAATGGTGCAAGTATCTCGAAGGCGAGGCTTAATATCAAGATTATACCGTCAGCGATGATCAACGAATGATTCGACCAGAAGCTTTTACGCGACCCTCTCCTCGCTACACCGCGTGGAACCTTTCGACGCGAGCGCCAGGATACGCGTAACCGGCTGAACGTGATTTTCAAGAGGGAACCCCTCAAATGATCCGACGGGGCTGAATTATCCTAACGGTCGAGCTAAATACGAAGAAAAACTCGGAGACTATCGGAGCTGTGAGCTTCTAAGATAAGCGTAACGTGCGACGTACGTCTCGATCTTAAAATCTGGGCGCGAACATAATTGGTACACTACCTAATATTACTTCCCTCAAATCTCCGGGCGAAAAAACGTTTCCCCCGATCTCGAAACGTTTCGATCTCTGCCATCATCCGCAACCGAGATACCAAATAAAAGCGAGTACGCGTCAAAAGTCGAATACTTCGTCACCAAACTCGCGTTGCAACGCGCGCGGCTTTGGACGATCGATCTGAATAACACGGAGATACATCGCGCACGATTACGGATTCTCCCTCACCCTCCATCTTTCTTCTCGCCTCTCTGCAGTCGGAGAACAAGGTTTGAAGCCGATTCGAAATGATTCCGCGACGTATTGCAAATGATCTGGAAATCGACGATTCCCTTCAACACCGAACATAGGCTACCGATTCGCAGGGGGAGGGGAATTATGCTCAGACTTACGAGTATACGCGAGCGGCTTCTCTCAGTCCGTGCATTACGACTATCGAAGCTCCTGGGCCCTCGATCTCGGTCCACCTCGCATTGCCTAATCTTACCCATTTATATTAAATATATTTATATATTTATAT